>JAHLSL010000051.1:5139094-5185367 GCA_025920805.1 Petroica traversi
GCCAGGAAGTGTTTTGCCCACCATGCTGCCTTCCTACAGGTTCTGTTCGTCAGGCCCTGCCGGCAACAGCGGGTGGCGGGCCGGCAGCGCCTCACGGAGGGGCCGCCATTTGGCGAGATCCTGTCAGGGCCTGGCGCCCCCTCCCCTTGGCGTTCGGTCAGAAGAGCTCTGCTGTGGTCTGAGGCTCTGCCGGAAGGAACCTGTAGGAAGGCAGCATGGTGGGCAAAACACTTCCTGGCGAGTTTCTGCGGAAACTTTGCTAGAGAGGTTGGGATGTCTCATCCCTGGAAGTGTCCAAGGCCAGGATGGATGAGGCTTTGGGCAACCTAGTCTAGTGAAAGATGTCCCTGCCCATGGCAGGGGGTTGAAACGAGATGATTTTAAAATCCCTTCTAAAGCAAACCATTCTATGAATATATTATTTTTAGGTGCATTTGGTCCGTTTTAACAAAGCTTTGTCACAGCTGTGTTGAAAACCCTTCCCACTGCTTGGGTGTTACCCATTAATACATCTGGCTCCCACATTTTGCCTCCTGAGGGCCCATCCACATCAAATAAGGAAACCATTAACATCACCCGGAGGAAACAAATCCTTGTTTGCTAGTGCAGAGCCATTGTTAAACCTTAAACAAAATTTTGTCTGGCACTGGGACAACTCTCCTGCTGTATGAAATGTAAACTCGGTGTGTCTGTGTAGGGTGTGGATAGAGGAATACTTTCGGAAAAAGGGTTTGCAAGAGTCTGTGGGATGCCTGAATGTGAGTGATCCTTTTCTCTGCCTTCTCTCCTGTATTCAGAAGCAGTTGCTGCCTGATGTGTGACTGAAACGTTTTCCTGAATCCCTTTCAGGTTCCAGAACAGCGATGGGGAGGTCAAGTACCTGCGAGATGCTGAGGAACTGATCCGGCCAGAGCGGAACACGCTGATCGTCAGCTTTGCAGATTTGGAGCAGTTCAATCAGCAGCTCTCTACCACTATTCAGGAGGAGTTTTACAGGTAAAATGTAGAGTAGGTTTTTTTTTTCAGGTAAAGCTGAGCTCTGCTGGAGTGTCGGGCCCATAATGTCTTGCTAATGTAAAAAAAATGAGAAGCTTATCTTCTTTCTGCACTTTGAAAACATTTTAATATAAGATTTTATTTTTCTACTGGCTAAAAACATTTCTCAGTGGATTCCTCTCTGGAAACCATGAGTTAACCAGATAATTGCATTTAGTGTGGTAAAGAAGCAGGTGGTCAGTATGAGAATACAGAATAAACTCCAAAGTTTTATGCTCTGAAAGTATTTTATTGAGTTGGTCACTTATTTTGAAAATACATTTCTAAACATAGGATAAAAGTGTCATAAAGTGAGACTTTCAGAGTCTATTATCAAACAATAGTGCAAAAAACATTATTATGCAGTGATCTCACATCTAGCATGTTTAGAGCGGCTTTTTTGAGTTATATGACTAACATTAAAAGCCAAAACCTGAAAATTTGATTTAAGCCTTTGGTGTAATCTAAAGCAGTGAAAGCATTTTGATATCTTCTGTAAAATTTGAACTTTTTGCTCCATTTTTCAGAGTTTATCCATACCTGTGTCGAGCAATAAAGACTTTTGCCAAAGACCATGGAAATGTTCCTGCAAACAAGGACTTTTATGTTGCATTTCAGGACCTGCCTACCAGACACAAGTAAGTTGATTATTATTTCCAGGAGATTGTGCTGTTATACTGTGAGGGAAAATCATGTGAAAGCACACTGAAAATGTTTTGGTTATGTAGTGTGAAATGTGCTGCTGATCAGTACAGTTGTGACAAAGTTTCCTGATCTTGTGCTGGATATTTTTTGATACGGTTTTTCATTTGTAAATCACACTCAGATACTTTAAGTCATCATATTTCACAAAAAGGTGTAACTTCTCTTGTTTAAAATAGAAAGTGTTGCTTTTGAAGTACCAGCAGTGTAACTTTTGCATTGGTTTGACCTTTAGTACTAATCTAAAAGTTTATGTAAAATCGTAAAGTGAGAGTATGTTATAGTAAGTTTGTTTCTTTTATTTGTTACAGCAGTTCTTTAGTCAGAGACAGAGTGATGTATTGTATCTTAGTACCCCAGGCTTAGAATTGTCACCTCAATAATTTAATCTTTGTGAATTTCTGTTTTAAACAGAATTCGAGAACTGACTTCAGCAAAAATTGGCTCCCTGCTGCGCATCAGTGGGCAGGTGGTTCGTACCCACCCTGTCCATCCAGAGCTGGTCAGTGGAACCTTCCTGTGCCTCGACTGCCAGACAGTGATCAAAGATGTGGAGCAGCAATTCAAATACACCCAACCAAACATCTGCAGAAATCCAGTCTGTGCCAACAGAAGGAGATTCCTTCTGGACACAAACAAATCAAGATTTGTTGATTTCCAAAAGGTATGGGTGTGATGTTGAGGGGTGATGACAGCCAAAGATGTTAGAAGTTGTGGTAGTTGGAAGGTGTTGTTTGTACTGCTACACAGGAGACAGTTATTTTTTGTTCTGTCAACAAGAAAAGACCTCAAGAAAAGGCACTGGAATTTCAGCAGCAGGTTTCTTCCTATCTCTGGAAGACTTATGTTTAAGAATGGGAAATTATTAGTAGTATCAAACCAGTTTTGTTGTGTGACATTTATTGTCCAAGTGAAACCCCACTTGAAGCTGTTTAAGCCAGAGTTGGTCTCTTGTTGCCAGCACCATGTGTAGCTGCTTCATACAAGTATGAAAAGAGATGCTTATTGGTATCTGCAGCGTTTTACTCTTCCAGATTGATTCACTCTCCCAAATCCTCAGCACTTCACAGCCCACAATTGTATTTTATGTCAGCCACGTTAGCTTAAATTTTCAGGTTACTTTTCAATATTGTCATTGTGGGCCTTGTACATCCTCTGGGCTGCTCCAAGACTCCTTAGATGCTGATTAGTGAAAGGATTTTTGGTTGTTTGTCATATTGTAAGAGGGATTGCCATGGATGGCAGCAATCAGGTGCTGTTTAGTACATCATAAAGCTATTAGAGCATCTTCTGAAGCAGTTTCAGTCCTGGTGACATGCTCAGTGTTGAACCCTCTCTGTGTGCCAGGTGCGCATCCAGGAGACGCAGGGCGAGCTGCCGCGGGGCAGCATTCCGCGCAGCGTGGAGGCGATCCTGCGCGCAGAGGCCGTGGAGTCTGCCCAGGCTGGGGACAAATGTGACTTCACTGGCTCGCTGATTGTCGTGCCTGACGTGGCCCAGCTCTCCACACCAGGTTTGTTCCTACTCTTGACCTCCATGAGATGTCCTTCCTGCTCGTGCTGGGACCTGCTGTCCTGACTCGCGTGTCACCGGCAGGGCTGCGTGCAGAGACCGGCTCACGGGTCACAGGGACAGAGGGCTACGAGACCGAAGGCATCCGGGGCCTGCGCGCCCTCGGCGTCCGGGAGCTCTCCTATAAGCTCGTCTTCCTGGCTTGTTACGTTGCACCAACAAATCCACGGGTGAGTCTGGAGAGAAAGGAGATTTAAAGCGGTTGCTGATTTCTGTTCAGTATGGTTTTCCCTCGAATTAGAGAGCAGGAATGGGTAGAGCTTTAAATGTGCGTGTGTGTCACCTTTCTGTGTGCATTTGTGTATTTATCCTTAAATTCTCACTGAGTTTACAAAGTAAGGTTCTTTTCTTGTCTTTGTTGATCATAGCATTTTTAACAGATGTGATCATTTGCCAATGTTAAAATTTGTTTCAAACAGCTAACTGGCTCATGTATTTCCATTCAACTTTCATCCATTTCTGCAGCATTTCCTCTTCTTCCAGCAAATCCTATTGCTGCATTTTGTCACAGGAAAAGTAGGGATCCTTTTTGTTCCCACTGGTTTATCAAGTGACATCTTGGGATGTTACTGCAACATAAGTAATACTGATTACATCTGGGTTTTGGCATGGTGTGATACTGTAATCTATCATTCTGCTAACAGCATCACACAGGATAAAAAGAGCATCTGATATGTTCTGGGAGCAGAAGTTTCTGGCCCCCATTTCAGAGCAGCGAAAGACCTTGGAAATTCCAGTTAATGTAAGAATGCTTACAAAGACAGTTTTAGTCAGAGGAAGTAATATTGGTTTTACCGTTTTATTTTAATCTCTGTACAAGCAACTCACTTGAGATTTTCTCACTAACTAAAGTTACACCATTGATTTTGCCTGCTAGGAAATTTACTATTGGTTTTTAAAGGCGATGAGCTTACTTAGTCCTAAGGGCAGCTTTTCAAATTGTGTTCCTCCCATCTAGATTTCAGAGCAAGTTTTTTTGACCTGTCTGCAGTGCTCGCATTCATTAGTGACTCTGTTATTACTTTTCTTGTTGTTTTATTTCCTTGGTTTAGTTTGGTGGAAAAGAGCTCCGAGATGAAGAACAGACTGCAGAAAGTATTAAAAACCAAATGTCTGTGAAAGAGTGGGAAAAGGTTTTTGAAATGAGCCAAGATAAGAACCTTTACCATAACCTGTGCACCAGCCTCTTCCCCACTATCCATGGTAAGAATCCATTTGTGGCCTCAGAGAGGAAGATTTCACTTGTGTAAATATTAATTAGTTTTTCTGTCTCTGTAGTGTCATTTTGGGAGAGGTTGAAAGCCCTGTGCCAGCTACCACAAACTCCCCCTCACCATTGGTTGTGCTAGAAAAAAAGCATCTATTTTCTGAGTACTTGTGGGGTTTAATCATTAAGGCCTGCAAGCCCAGTCAAAAGAGTTGGGTTCAATGTCAGGTGTTCTGCTACTGAACCCTACAGATTTTGGTGGATGTTTAGCAAATAGGTGAATTCCAAGTGGATGTACACAAATGGTCTAAAATTCTAGTGGGATGAAGGCTTTTTAATAGGAAAAACAGGATGTTTAGTTTAATGTCTTTTCTGGGGCAGGTAATGATGAAGTGAAACGTGGGGTCCTGCTGATGCTCTTTGGAGGAGTTCCCAAGACCACTTCAGAAGGCACTTCATTGCGTGGGGACATCAATGTTTGTGTTGTTGGTGATCCAAGTACAGCCAAGAGTCAATTTCTAAAGTAAGATCAAGAATCCAGTATTTAAATATTGTCCAGTGTGACTAGAGCTATAAATGTGCACTGTGCCTTTTTCTGTGTTAAACAGAGGAAAGAGAAATAAAATACTTGAGAATATTTCCCAGGGATTGTTTGGATGTGATTGAAGCATTTGAACAGGGCTGAAGCAAACTCAGCACACGAATTTCCAAATACTTTCAAAGGACGTTGAATATTAAAAATACAAATTAAGTGCACATTTTAAAATATCAGTGATAGATAAAATACTGGGGGTTTTATTACTCTTTTTTCACTTTTATTACTCTCTTCCAGGCACGTGGATGAGTTCAGTCCTCGTGCTGTGTACACCAGTGGCAAAGCCTCCAGCGCTGCGGGTCTGACAGCGGCTGTAGTGAAAGATGAGGAGTCCCACGAATTTGTCATTGAGGCTGGAGCACTGA
Source organism: Petroica traversi (assembly GCA_025920805.1). NCBI lineage: Eukaryota > Metazoa > Chordata > Aves > Passeriformes > Petroicidae > Petroica > Petroica traversi. The sequence continues at coordinate 5,144,571 of JAHLSL010000051.1, forward strand.
TGCTGGCAGATAACGTGAGTCTGGGAAGGGGAGAGGTTCCTGCATCCCTAGAATGGGGATTGATTAATGACAATGAGCCCTAAATTGTCTTAATGGTGCTTTTTCTTCCAAAAGTGATTGAATCTGGGTCACTCATTTTCATTCTCCTGCTGCAGGGGGTTTGTTGCATTGATGAATTTGACAAAATGGATGTGCGGGATCAAGTAGCCATTCATGAGGCAATGGAACAGCAGACAATATCCATTACTAAGGCTGGAGTGAAGGTAGCTTACACTGCTCCTCTATGTAGTCTGTAGCATCACCTGACTGTTACATTTACTGATGTAGCTTTACCTGCCAGATCTTCATGTCACCTCTGAATTTGTTGAAATTTATTTTTTTCCCATTGTCAGGCTACTCTGAATGCCAGGACCTCCATTTTGGCTGCAGCAAACCCAGTTGGTGGCCGCTATGACAGATCCAAATCACTGAAACAGAACATCAACCTGTCAGCTCCCATCATGTCCCGCTTTGATCTCTTCTTCATCCTTGTGGATGAATGTAATGAGGTAATTTTAAGGAATTATAGAATGGTTTGTGTCAGAAAACATCCCTGGAAGTCTCTAATCTAGCCCTTGCACTCAAATAATTGAGAACAGTTTGCCAAGACTTGACCTGGTGAGTTTTGTGTATCTCCAAGGATGGAGATTCTGCAGTCTCTCCAGACCTCTGCAACTGTCTTGTGTTCAGAAAATAATAACTTTTATATCTAACCAGAATGTCTCATGGTCCAGTTCATATGGGTTGCCTCTTATCCAAGAACTATCTGACTTCACACCTATGCTGGCCAATGAAGCAGTTGCTTTCCTTTCAAGCTGAACAGACCTGACTCTTCTGGCCTTTCATACATCATGTTCTGCTGCCCTCTGACAATTTGGGTGCCCTCTGCATTTTTAAGTGAAGCAAATCTCGTGAGAGTGTCTTGCTTTTGCTTTTCTGCTCTGTCTGTGCAGCTAAAAGCTGGCAGTACAAATTTGAACATGCTCTGTTGAATACAAGGACACTGCCTTTTCATCCTGTAGTGGTTTGACCTGCAAACTTAACACCATTAGTCATTTTTACAAATGGCTGGTCACTAAGGCTGAGACTGCTGCCACCTGTCTATGTGGCATTTGCCTTGGGAACGCATGAGATCCAGAGATTAATGTTGGTTCAGCCACTGTTCTGCTCAGAGTGATTATCTAATTGGGAAGGGACTGGTGAGAGAGACAGAGCAGGCTGAAAAGGAAGAAAGCAGTTCCCACACTGCACAGTGCTGCTTTCTGCCTGTTCTCTGGCTAACTTGTAACCCAGGAGAGTTCCAAGAGGTTATAAATCCTAAAACTGCCTTTTATCCCTGCTCTGCTGTGTTTCATTGTATTAAAAATGCCCAGGCCATTCTCCTGGACCTCCTGGCAGAGAGTTTGGCTTCTGGAAAGACTAGCTCTGCCACGAGCATCACAAGAGAGCAGGGAGAATGGGAAGGAAGAATAGAACTGTTGTTCTGCTCTTTGGCTGATGCTGTGTGAGTGATCCTGACACAGCCCCAATTTCCCAGGTGACAGATTACGCCATTGCCCGGCGCATCGTGGATCTGCATTCCAGAGTGGAGGAGTCTGTTGACCGTGTCTATTCCTTGGATGATATCCGAAGGTATCTGCTCTTTGCAAGACAGTTTAAACCAAAGGTAATTTTACTTTTCAGTTAAACTGTGGAACAGTTGTTCTGTTTGAGGAGGTCCAAAGGAACAGTCACTCTGCAGTAGGCTTTTCTCCAGCAAATGCCAAGACACTTGGGGTAGTGTTCTCTCAAGGAAGGAGCCATAAACTCAAGTTATTACCTAGAAACTGAGTGTATTTTGGAGCCTGGTACTCCTTAACTCCATAAACTCAGCCAGCCCAGCTGGGACTGCTGTGATCAGTGGCAGTTCTTATCCTCTGTCTAGAGCAATTGACTGGTCATTTCATTGCCTTCACTTACCTCTTGGGCATGGGTTATTCAACATGGCTGCTGCAGAGTTATTTATATTTTAGTGACTTACTGCTTAATCCGTTTGTGTGTCTTTATTTTAAAAGGTTATTGTGCCTCAGCATTTCTTTGCATTTTGGTCAAATACAGAACATGGGGAACTGGTCTGACTAGAGATGTTTTTGGGGTCTGTCCAAGTAGCAGCTTGAATGGCGCTGTGTGTTGGATTTTTCAGAAGTCTATAAACAGAACAATCTAGTAGGGACAGACATGAATTATGCCTGGAAGCAAGTCAGTGGAACAGAAAATAGAAATTATAAAAAAATCTGCTGTGAAATAATAATTGCAGCAATGTACTTCTTGTAATGTCATTATCATTGATAAGTGTAATCATTATTACAGCATAATTTCAGCATAATATGATTGTCATTATACTTATGTAGAGTATGTGTGTAGCATAGAATATTTCAAATAAAAGCAATAGCCAGTATTGAAAAGGCTGGGAATTGCTGATCTAATCCAAGAAGAAAAGCTTTAACGCTCTGACCATGGGAACTCCTGTCACACTGTTTGATGCCACACAGATATCCAAGGAGTCAGAGGACTTCATAGTGGAGCAGTACAAGCGGCTGCGGCAGCGCGATGGCTCTGGAGTGACCAAGTCCTCCTGGAGGATCACAGTGAGGCAGCTGGAGAGCATGATCCGCCTGTCTGAGGCCATGGCCCGCATGCACTGCTGTGATGAGGTAACAGGGGCTTGATGGAAGTTTGGGTAAATGTTCATGGAATTGTCTGGGAGTTCTGCATTTGCTGTGTGACTGTGATATTGGATGTAGTTCTGTGGGTGAGGGAGGAGAGCTTGGGTCATGGTCATACTCAGTCTGAGTTTCTATGCCAGAAACAGTGTTTTTTTAAAGGATGGCTTGTAAAACTGAGGTCAGCTTGTCCAAACTGAGGACTTGCATGATTTTGTGTCACAGTTGTGTCAGCACTCTCAGCCTCCTACCCATCAGATCATGACTGTCACCTACTACTGTCAGGCAGGGCTGATCGCAGTTTCTTTCCTGATCTTTCATAGTTTGTAATCTCTTGGCTTTTTGCCATTTGCAATCTAAAAAGCAAAAGTTCATCAAAGTATCTGGACCTCCCCAAGAGTAAATGTATTTGGGATCTGAGATCCTACTCACATCAACCACTGCTGAAAAGCACAGAATCACATAATCACTAGGTTGGAAGAGACCTTCAAGACCTTCAAGCACATTGTGTTCTGGCTGTTAACTGCAGTTCCTGCTTTCAAACCCAGCAGCCTTTTGAAATGTTGATTAGAGGCTGTGTGACACATGCAGGGATGGAACCTTGCTTGCTGGTACTGTAAGGACACCCTTTGGGTTCTTTTAAATTCAGCTTATAAAGAAACAGATAGCTTTTAGCTTTCAGCTATGGATGCTTTATCAAAGTTTTGCTTTTCATTTCTGGAGGAGAGTATCATTAATTACAGCTCTCTTTCTTTTATATTGTCTCTGCTCAGACCCATTTCTTTCATGTTTCTTGCTCCACTGATCTTTCTCCCAAGTGTTCTTGGCTTAGTAAAAATTTTATCGACTCCACATGATTGCTAAATCCTGAAAGATTAATCGAGCTGCTTTTCCCTCCATAACCTTGCATGACCTTGGAGTACTTGTAGTGGAATACAATTTAACTTGCAGTCTTTACTGCTTAGGATTGATCAGGTGAGATGTGTAGAAAATCCCTTTGTCAGAGTCAGAGATGAGTTTCTGGAGGCGTTGGAAAACTGGAAGAGCCCCTGTGCCTATTTAATACATGTTTTTTTTCAAATCTTCCTCAGGTTCACCCAAAACATGTGAAGGAAGCTTTCAGGCTTTTAAATAAATCCATCATTAGAGTTGAGACTCCTGACGTCAATTTAGACCAGGATGATGAACAGCAAATGGAGGATCAAGAGGACCAAGATGGAGTCAATGGTAAATTACTTAGAGAGAAATTTTTCAAAGAGGAAAGTCCTTCCAGCCTTTACAGGCTCTTGATTGAGCTTGTGCTTCTCTTCTGTTTCTCACCCGTTTCTCATCTAATGAGCTCTAGAAATCTGGAGTCCTGTTCTTAACTCTCTTGCTTCTTCAGCCTCCTTCACCAGCTTACCTGGTTGGTTAATGCAAGGCTTTTCAGTGGCTCAGAGTATTAAACAACTAAGAGATGGTGCAGCTTTAAACCTGGGCATGTGTCCAAACAGGTGAGGCAGCAGCTCCAGCTGGGGTCAATGGTCTTGTGAATGGTGTCAATGGCCACTCTGAGGAAGTGAGCAAGGATGCTGCACCCAAAGCTTCTCTCAGGCTGGGCTTCTCTGAGTACCGACGGATTTCTAATCTCCTGGTACTGCACCTCAGGAAAGCAGAGGAAGGTAAGAATTTATTTATTGAAAAGAAGGCAGACCCTGAGTTCAGGAAGCAATTGTAGTTGCATCTCTTGCTGTTGTACATGAGATTTGCACTCCCGTTGAGAGAACAAACTCGTCAGGTCAGGTGTGGACCTGTGCTTATATGACAATACTACATCTGGTGATGCAGATTTGACTTGCAATTTCTAGCTCTGTTACCTCAGTCATTTGTCCAAACCCATTAAGCTGAGGAGCATGTCAGCAGAGCAGAGCCACAAGAGGATTTGTTTCACACAGTGGTGACCAAGCTACAAGAGTCTGCAGCAGTGAAAGCTGGAGCAGGAGCTTTAATGCATGCCAGCAACCACAGCTGTCCTAACCAAATGGCTGGGTTAGTTCTTCAGAAGCTGAAATATTTCAGTGGCAATGAGGCTACTCCTGCAGTGAAATGCAGCAGTTGTCTCAAAGCAGATGCTAAAGCTACAAAGCTTTTGGAAGGGTGTGAAGATGACAGTGTCTGTTCCAGTGCTGAGTGCATTTAGAAGAATGACTCCTCTGGCTTTGTGTGATAGTGGTTTTTCTTTAGCCCTTACTTAGAGGAAAGGTGTGTGAGTCCTTGCAACTGGTTTTTCTTGAAGCTGAAGGCTGGTGGGATTTGGAAGCCACTTGGAAACACAGAACTGAAAGCTTCCATTCTCAATCTAATTATCTTTAATTAAACCACGACACAACACCCTCCTGTGCAAAATATGATGCTTTAGGGAAAAAACCCTAAAGTCTAACATTTCCTAAATATCTTAAAAAGCATTGTAAGTGTTAATGTAGAAATTCCTTTTTAATGGTTTGAGAGGTAGTTTACTGATGCTGTTTTATGCAAATTATTTTCTCTGCAGAAGAGGATGATGCAGCACTAAAGAGGAGTGAACTTATTAATTGGTATCTAAAGGAGATCGAATCTGAAATCGAATCTGAAGAAGAACTAATAAATAAAAAGAAGATCATTGAGAGGGTCATTCATCGACTTACACATTATGTATGTATAGAGATATGTGAATTCCTGCTGCTCAGGATTCTGAAAGGGCCTACTGGTAACACAGCCCCGAGGGCTGTGCTATTCTCTGCAGTTAGGGTGATCCAAAGTTCCTCCCCAAGACACCCTGACGCCTTATATACATCTATTTTAATTCCATTCTCCCAGCTGGTCCCTTTTGTCCTTATATGGAATTTCTCTGGAATGTTCTCCCGAGTTCGATGCCCCATTGGCCCCTTCTCCTTGGTCCCTCCTCCTGCCCCTCCTCATTGGTTCCCCAACCCATCCATCAGCGTTGCCCCGCCCCCTGGCCCTTTTCCTATTGGTCGTTGTAAACCCCGCCCCCTTCGGTACTTAAGGGGTCTTTGTCCCTGGGCCCTCCTGGGGCCCCAGGCTGTGTGTGCTGTCACTGTGAGTGTGAGCTCCTGCTGCCCCAGGCTGTGTGTGCTGTCACTGTCACTGTGAGTGTGAGCTCCTGCTGCCCCAGGCTGTGTGTGCTGTCACTGTGAGTGTGAGTGTGAGCTCCTGCTGCCCCAGGCTGTGTGTGCTGTCACTGTGAGTGTGAGTGTGAGCTCCTGCTGCCCCAGGCTGTGTGTGCTGTCACTGTGAGTGTGAGCTCCCCACATTGTCCTGCTGCCCCAGCCTGGGGAGATGCTCTTGGAAGGCCACAGCCCTACCTGGCTGGACACCACTAGAGCTCAGCAATATGTGGACAGTGAAAAAGGGGTTTAACTTACATAGGATTTCAACTTAAATATTAAAAATGTTTCATTTTTAATAGAACATGTTCCTCTTTGGAGAAATATGTTTTATTCTTCCATTATATTGACTGATGCAGTATAAATACCTTCTTTGTTGAACAGCTGTTACAGTTAAAACTGTTAATAGAAAAAACACTGAAATAAATTAGAGATGTGTATAAGTAAAAGTTCAAAGTGCTATACTACCTCACTATAGAAGTTTGATATTTTTCTGTGTTTCTAGAGTGTTAGTTAAACAGTAGTATACAGAAATACAATTAACACTTCTGTTCAATGCTTAGCCTTAAGTTAGATGAGTATGAGGGCATTTTGGAGGAAAAAGTGTGACAAAATAAACTACTTTAAACTACGTTTAAAGACACAAACCCAGGAGACTGGAAAGCACTAGGCTAAAAATTTCCCAGCAAGGCTACAACACAGAAGAGATTTCCACTGAATGTGGTTGCTCAGAATCTGTTAGATTCTCTCTGCCCTCGTTGTAACACAAACCTTTGTCTGTTGCAGGACCACATTCTGATTGAACTGTCCCAGTCAGGACTGAGAGGATCCAGGGAGGAGGAGACTTTTGATGATGATCCATACTTGGTTGTCAACCCAAACTATCTGCTGGAGGACTGAGGGCCTTAGCCTGGAAAATGCGTTATTTTCTTGCAGGGGTTGCTGTATAGCTGATTCCTTAAATTCCTGTGGCATTGCCAGAGTGTGGTCAGTAATATGTGATTTCCCCTTTACACTGAGCATATGGAAAGCTTTTAAAGACATAACACATATGTATTAGTTTCACTGTTATCTCTGAATTTCAGTGCTATCATCTGGATGCAGAGGAGAACCATCCAATAGCTTTTTACATCATCAACTTATGTAGATGTTTCTGTTTTAAATAAGATTAATTTTACATTGTTCTTGTGTTGCATATAGTAGATATTTTGTGCCATAGGTTTTTACTGTTTTTCTTTTAACATAAATAAAAGGTCATTAAATGTCTGGAGGTGGATTTATTGTTACTCACATGTGAGATTACTGCTTTCTATGCCTGTACTCAGAGGCTGAAGAAAATTGTGATCTAAATGTTTAATGATTTAAGATCAGATTTCCTGGATGATGCTCTTTTTTTAAGAAGTTTTTTCACTTCCTTTAGAAGACAGAGAAACTGATTACTTCTCTTTCTTTTTAGATGAACTAAAGATGTGCAGGCTCCTGTTGCATATGTAAAGTAGGAAATTGCAAATAGCCAAGCCCAAAGCAAGGCTTTAAGTCAGCAGGGCAGAAACCCCAACCTTGATGAATGTCTTGACTTGTAAGTGAATTGAAAGCGGCCACCATTTTTGAGGGATTTTAAAGACTATTTGTAAACTTGTTTGTAGATTTTTCTATAAGAAAATTTTGCTTAAATTTCTGTTCTCAATTTTTTACTGTAAACTATGGGATTATTAAATAATCTGTTAAGAATTAAAAGTACCTGAATATTTGTCTTCTTAACTTGATATCAACACCTAAGAAACATTTGTAATAGCACGAAAGATACCACAGTTATATATTTTATTTAGAAATAATGTGAAATAACTGTTTCTGAAGGAGGCTCAGAAATGGATTTGGTTTGTGATACAGAATTCTTTTCCTATTGGTTTCTCCCAGTTTTGGAGAGATACTCTTTGTGCTTATTTAGTATATAATTGAAGATAACAGTTCTCTTTAAGGAATGGAGGGAATCATAAATGTTTGCCTTGAACTACCCCATCACTGGGCTCTTAGTTCCTATTGCAGTAACTTCTCCACTCATTTCTTTCCTAAACCACATTTTGGCACATGCTACATTTCATTTAAAATAGCCTCCCACCTGCAACACCACTTTCAGGTTATTCTATGTTGTTCCTTTACTTTCAAAATAATGATAGTAAGATGTTTGGCCTTCATTATGTTTCCCCCTCCCTTCCTCTCAATCTTTGTTTGAAAATAAATGCTCCTCATGTAGGAGGAAGTATTTTTTTCTGCTGCTTTCCCCATTTCTGTAGGTTGGGAGGGGTTTTCTCTGAGTTAATGCAGCTCTACTGAAAAGTAAGCACCAGGTGGTGCTGTAAAGTTACTGTTCAAATTTGCTGTTCTGCCATCAGAGTGGAGGGAACTTGCTCAGAACACTCAGCACGTTACAGCGAGCTCTTCAAGGCATCCTGAAAAAAATAATTTGGGAATTGGGCAGAGTCAAAGTACAGAAATTACAATCCCTGTATGCATTTGAGTGACAGCAAATGCTGAGAGATGTCTTCTGCTGTACCTTAAAGATAATATTGCTTGACAGAATAACTTGCCCAGATGATTCCAGGTATGCTCTAGACAAAATTCTGGTTATTAAAGGAAATGAACTCTGAGATGGACCCAGCATTTCACTATAGCTGTGTAGAATTTTGTGTTTAGTTGATTTTAAAATGTTCTCAGCTCTTCAGTTTTGCTGTATTGGAATGTAGAAAACCTGAGTTAGCTCTGCCCAGCAGCAGTTCAGGTGGGTGACCTGAATGTGTCTACCCTGCTGGGAGAGCAGCGTTTTCAGGGCTGAATGAGGGAGAACTTTGGAAAGCAGAGAAATGAGACTCAAATTGCTGAATGTTATTGGGCAAGAGGAAGCACACTGTTGCTGCTGCCTGAATTCATCTAAGTGTCACTTTTCCAGCTGGGTGAGGTGCCACATCTCAAATTTCCTTTATCCTTTGTTAGAGCACAAATGTGCCTCCTGCTGCCCTGCATGTCCTGAGCTGTGGTGGACCCAGCCCTAGCCATGCAGATAACTCTGCTTCGGTTGGTTTTTACGTTCAGAACTGTGCTGAGATTCTTCTAAAGCTAAAAGGGCCAAAAGGAGAGGGAAAGTTTATCTACTTATTTCACCTTCCTCTAAATGGGAAGCAATATTGTCAAATGTCAACTATATATAAACCTGAAGGGAAACGAGCATCTCAGAAAATGTTTTCACATGACCTTTCTCCAACTGATATGAAAGTGATTTTTTTGTTCTTCTTTATGTCTGTTTATCTACTGAGTGAAAGTCCTGGTCTGTTATTCCAGTGTCAGCTAGTTCAGGGAACATTTATCTATGGAACAGATCATTTCAGTTAAATATTACTTGTACTGTAGTATAAATAGTATGGGATAGCTATTTCTGAAGCAAGGTTCAGCAATGGAGCTGCTTTGTAAGACAGTAATCTTCTTTCTGTTGGTTTCTCTCAGCCTTGGGCTAGATGGGGAATTCATTCAGCATTTTGCTGCCCTTGCTGGGCCTCTACCCAGTGAGCTGGCAGGGAGAGTAGGTCTGCAGGACCAGGTCCTGCCTAAGGACCAGCAGGGCCCTGCCGTGGCTGAAGCACAGGGTTACCTGTGCCAGCCAGACCTGGTGGCTTCCGAGCTGCCCCGGTACTTCTCGCAGCTCCGTGAGCTGGGGGTGACACACTACAAGGTGCTGCTGCCATGGGAGCGCCTTCTTCCCCAGGGAAAGGCCACGGAGACGGACAGGGCCCAGGTGCTGTGCTACCGGCAGCTGCTGCGGGCGCTGGCTGCTGCAGGGCTCCGGCCACTGCTGGTTCTGCACCACGGCCGCCTCCCCGGCACCGTGGCTGCCCAGGCCAGCGAGGATTTCACCAAGATGTTTGTGGAGTACACAGACTTCTGCTTCCGTGCCTTTGGGGACCTGGTGGATGTGTGGATCTCCTTCAGTGACCTGCCGGAGGTCCTTCAAAGCCTGCCCTATGCTGAGCCCCACGAACGAGCCCAGGCCGTGGCTGCTGCTCATGAAGGGTTTTACACCAGGCTTCGAGAGAAAACTGCACTAGGTAAGGAGGGCAAGGAGAAGGGTTTTTCAACACAAATATTTTATACATGACATACATATGTCATATACAATATGTATATTTTATTGTATATGAACATATATATTGTATATGTATATTATATATGACTCACAAATATTTTGTGATGGTATTAAATGGCAACTGCTACATGCAGTCTCTATGTAGATATTTTTGTGTACCTCTTCCTCACCCACAGAGGAAAGACTAAAACCTTTCTGAAATGTACCTGAAGGTGTGAAAAAGCAAAATCTCCCATGTGTGAGAAAATGTGAGGAAGTCTGCAATGCCCTTTGACTTTCCTTGTTGCAGACACAGGGGTTTACAATAATTGAAACCCAAATCTACCTGTGTTACACAGAGAACAGAAATTCACCTCTTCCATGATGCGTACCTGGGGTTTTCCAGGCAGATATCACCTTGGGTCTTTGTTCTTTGGCCCTGGAATTTTTCTATCCCAGAGAGACAATCTGTAGAGCTGGCTGAGTCACTATTTCTTTTCCCAGGTTTTTAAGTACTTAATTAATTTTCAATTCTTGTATTTGTCAGGAATATTTTGTTGTTCAGTTTGCACTATCTGGTGATAGCCCTTAGAAGTTGCCCATCTTCTCTCCTGCATCTCCTGTCCCTCCAAGTTCCTGCCACCCCAACATCTTAGAAACATTCAGCATAGAAAGCATTAAAAAAAATTAAAATTGTAGAACCATCACAAAAGCATGAAAATTAATAAAGATACTACTTATGCAGGGAGTGGAAGGGCATTTTATTGACAAAGGCTTCTTGAATGGTGCCTTTGAATTTCTACCTTCTTCAGCTCTCCAGTGAAATCACAAAGGATATTCTGTAATCAGCTACCTGGAGCAGTGTCTGCTGTTCCACAGCTTCAACAATTTAAAACTTGTTTTAAAATAAGTGCAGTAAAGCGAAATTTTTATTTGTCCTTAATATGTTACTAACAGACTGCCTCTTTCTTTCTCAAGGTGGAAAGCTGTCCATTGCTTTGGAAATAGGTCATGTCTTAGACAGTGCTTCATCAGAATTGCTTTCAGTTTCTCTTCAGGTAATACTTTAAGGAAATTTCCAAAGTTATATAAACTTGCTTTGATTTAGCTTTGTTGTTATGTATGGGATTGAATGACTTGTTGCAAGTTAAGTAATATTTTAACAGGTTGACCAGTTGAGCAGTTTGGTAAGCATTAATTATTTGCTTAGTCTGATTATGTGAAACTTGCTGATTTAAATTTTTTTTTCAGCATCCTTCCTTGGCTGGTAGGCACTGATGAAGCTGCATAGAGACAAATTTACTCTCATAATTGTCAGTTTTAGCAATATACTTGCTAAATTATAAGGTGTCTCCAAAAAGTGTACCTCTTACCATTTTCTTTGCACGTGTATTTAATGCACACCAAAGACAGACTTTATCTTAATTAGCTGCTAATTAAAGTATCTACTGATTCTGTTAAAACCCAGACTGAGCTGTGCTAAAAGTGATATAGTTGCACAGGGATGGCACAACATGGGAATAACATAATCTCTACAAAGGCAGTGACACCTTTTCTTAAAAATCCAGTTCCCTGTTCATAGCTGTCCTCATCCAGAGGATGCTGATGTAGGATACAGTGCACAAATGTCAGTGCAGGGATTTCTGCTGTATTCATAATCCTTCAAAACTTAGAACCAGGTCAAGCGATGTTGTAGATGTGGCATTCTGAGGATTTAAGCAAGGTATGGTTCGTAGAGAGAGCAAAGAAGTTGTTTTAGATGAGCTGACTAAACTAGAAGAGAACCTTGGACTGAAAAACAAATTGAAAGCTTATCAGTTTTCTTCCAACTTCATCAGCTGGCTTAATAAGAGAATGCAATCTCTTCTCTTAAGGTTGATGACTTCTAGTGGGATAATATTTGTGGTTTGGAATGATTAAAAGATTTCTGAAGTGGACTTTTAACCAAAGGTTATTGATAAGGCCTACCTGAACCATGTAGTTATAAAGGTTTCGCTGATAAATCATAAACAGAAATGAAAACGTTAACTGTAAATCATTAATATTAAATTCATAAAATATAATTTAATTTAGTTGTTTAAATTCCACTTTGTTAAGAAGAAAACATGGGAAATACATCTTCGCATACAGTATCCAGTTTGTGCTCATTATATTGTCCAGGGCTCCCATACATCTGTATGGCTTCTTACTCCAGCAATATGTCTTTATCAAACCTTAAACAGTTTTATGTATTTTTAATGTAATACTAAAAAAACCAAAACAACACAACATTTTCCTCCAGCATGATTCCTTTTTTTTTCTTGTTTCCAGGATTCAGTGGACTTTGTGTCTCTTAGCCTTCAGTACCGTTGTGGAAATGAAATAGATTTCTACAACAAATTGAGTGAATTCCAGGTAACATTATGCACAGGGTTAAAATTATAGCAGCAAACAATAGACCGTAAATAGGAGGAGAATTTCATGTGCTGTGATGCATGTCTAAACAGGTCTGATTTTCTGTGAAAGCTCAGGCAGCAGCTACACTCAGAAGCAGCTGCAAAGTGCTCATTTCTCTGTTGTTACTCTGACTTAAAAGGAGTTGTTGGGAAATGCTGGAAAGGATCATCTTGGACAATGCTTATTATTGATGTATTAACAACTGGAATGATATATTTCTTTTGTCTGGGACTGAAAAACCTTCTTTCTCACATGCTAAGTGTTTAATAAGCTATTAGTAATGGCCAATACCCATTTTACTGAAAGAAATTAGACTCTAGCATGGGCTCTATAGCAGTGCCATCAAACTTCACATTCCTCATCAGCAGTGCTAGAAATGTTACTGAGGGTGAGTTTATTAAAGGATTAGATCTCATGGCAGCACCAACATCAGTGATTCTGTAGGCCGGTACCTATTACTACATATATTAAACCTCTGATAGTGAAGTGCATTCTTAAAATCCATAAGCAAAGTCATCCAGCATCTGGGTAGCAGGATGAGGAGCTGCCCATGTAAAATGCAAAAAAATGCCAAGAAACTAGCTGGCTGATGCTTCCTTTCATACTACTACTCCCTGATTTCTGTTTTGCAGAGTGTCTGGAATGACAAAGACATCTGGCTTTTTAGTCTAAAGTTCCTTGATTGTGCTTCCATGCAAGAGAATCTTTTCATACCACTAGCTGCCATTGTCACAGGTGAGTGATGTTTGAAGAAGGAGAGTTTTTTAATTAAGATCTGTGTGATAACATAGAGAGAAAATTCAAAATCATCCAATCTAGGCTGCTGCTATTAGTTAAAATAACTGGTTTTTATAGTCTTATTGGAAAATGGAGGGTGGATGGTGAGTTTTGATGGAGGGGAAGCAGGAAACTTTTCCCAAATCTTTCCATTCTTTCCATCAGCCTCAAGTTTTGGTAGGGGAGGTTTGCATTGGATATTAGGAAATATTTCTTTCAAGATGTAGTTGTTTGTTACAAGAAGTGTCATGCAGTCCATGGCATCTATGTTACGACTACATCCATCACTTATCATTTGCTTATTTTCAGCTTTAAATAAAGAAGAAGCTCATGTGATTGGGTATGACGTTGATGAGTTCTTGGACTACTTATCTCATGTTTTAAGGTACTATAAAAATACTGTGACACCATATAATACTATATAATAATAAGATACAGTAAAAAAACAGCGCTCTCTAGAAACCTATGTGCAGGGAGAGACAAAATATTTTAGTTGTAAAGTCTGCTGTTAGTTGCTGGAAGGGCTGCAAAGGGCTGGTTTTTTTTGCTGAGCCAGTCTCTTCCAATTACTTGCAATCCTCTATCCTGCTACTAATCCTATAATGTAATCCTCTTTCACTCTCTCATCCGTGGTTACCCAAACTGCACCTTCAAGCCAGTAGTAAAAAGTACATTTTTCAAGCCTTCTGCTCTTTTCAAGAGCAAAATAGTTATAAATAAACAAATCCAATAGAGGCTTTCCTAGGGGACAAGCCAGTTGAGCTTATGGAAATGTGGGAGATGTCATTGTGCAGGAGATGCTAAGGGTTACCAGTAGCAGGATTGATTAGTTTTAGCTTATGCTATGGAAACTCATGAAGCAGATGTAGCATGGGAAATTGCTGCTTGCTGCAAGGATTTTGTTTGCGCCTCTGCCCTAACTAATGAATTATGCGACTCTACACGTAAAGAGCTGTTCTGCTGTTACCCCACTGCCTTACACCTTCATTGCCCAGCTGGGAGACAGCAGGGTTGGACTGATCAGATGTCAAAGGATCTGTATGTGCCTTATGTGATCTGAATGGGAAGCAGACTTCCTTTATACTCTGTGTTTGTGAGTTCTATGGCGCTGGCATCCACCCTGGAGATTCTAACTTCTATTTATTCTATTTCCAGTGAAACAAATACTCTACAGGAAAACCCAGATGCTGTTCTTGCCCCTCGGTCCTCCTATCAAGCAGTCTGGGAAATGTTTGCTGAACAGTCTGAATCGGAGAGGGATTCTTTCCTGCAAGATGTTTTCCCAAGTGGTTTCCTCTGGGGTGTATCCACAGGTGCCTTTAACATCGAAGGAGCTTGGGCAGAGGATGGGAAAGGAGAGAGCATCTGGGACCAGTTTGGGCATGGGGGCAATGTCCACATGAACCAAACAGCAGATGTGGCATCTGACAGCTACTATAAAACCAGCTATGACATTTACCTGCTTAGGGGTCTTCGTCCCCAGCTGTACAAATTTTCTGTATCCTGGTCTAGAATTTTCCCTGCTGGCACCAACGAGACCATCAATTCCAAGGGTGTTAAGTATTACAACCAGTTAATTGACCATTTGTTAGACTCTAACGTTGAACCCATGGTGACTCTGTTCCACTGGGACCTGCCCCAAGCTCTGCAGGCTCTTGGTGGCTGGCAGAATGAAAGTATCATAGATGCTTTTGTGAGCTATGCAGACTTCTGCTTTTCCACGTTTGGGAACCGGGTCAAGCTCTGGGTTACATTCCACGAGCCCTGGGTTATCAGCTATGCTGGCTATGGCACCGGAGAGCATCCTCCAGGAATCACTGACCCAGGAGCAGCATCGTACAAGGTAGGGCCATAGGAATGATTAGGATCCTACAGCTACTCTTGTTGGGTTATTTTCCTATGATGGTTCTGTGCTTTATGTTCAAGCCTAATGTGGCGTCTGAGACAACTATTTGGTTGCTGGATTTATGATACTTGATAAAAATTGGTTAGTTAACAGAGGTTAGATGTTGTTATTTTATCTTCCTATTCTGAAAGCTGGTGTTAATGTATAGTCAGATTCTTTTGCTTATTCCAAAACCTTCTACATTCTTTGTCTATCATTATTTGTTTTGTCAAGGTTTTTACTTTTGGATAGAGAGGGCATTTTCACATGGCAATAAACCCAATGCTTAAGGGTTTCTGTGCAATGCAGTGTGACACATTTTCCTCTGCTTTCTGCTCCCAGGTTGCTCACACCATTCTCAAGGCTCATGCCAGGGTCTGGCACCTGTATAATGACAAATACCGTTCCCAGCAGCTGGGAAAGGTGGGGCTGGTGCTGAACTCAGACTGGGCTGAACCCAAGACTCCAACCAACTCCGAGGATGTGAGGGCTTCTGAGAGGTACCTGCAGTTCATGCTTGGCTGGTTCGCTCACCCCATATTTGTTAATGGTGATTACCCAGATATCCTGAAGGCTCAGATCCAGGAACTGAACCAGCAGTGTTCCATAACAGTTGCACAGCTGCCTGTGTTTACAGAGGAGGAGAAGTCCTTGGTGAATGGGACTGCGGATTTCTTTGGCCTTTCCCATTACACTTCCCGCCTGGTCAGTGCTGGATCTAATGAGATGTGCTCACCAGGCTACGAGAACATTGGGAACTTCTCCTTGCATGTAGATCCTTCCTGGCCACAGGCTGCCTCTTCTTGGATCCATGTGGTCCCTTGGGGATTAAGAAGGCTGCTGAAGTTTGTATCCCAAGAATACACAGGGTCCAAGATCCCAATATATATAGCAGGGAATGGTGTGCCAACAGGAGACACCGGAGATCTTCTCAATGACACTCTGCGAGTGGATTATTTCCGCCAGTACATCGATGAGGCCCTGAAAGGTATGGAGAAATCAAATTATTTGTTTTTTTAAATCATGACAAGTGGTTACTCTAGCCCTTCCATGGTGGTGAACTTTAAAACATCACCACGTACACACTGATGTGAGGTCAGTCACCTGTTGTGTAGGTAATGAGTGTGACTTTATATACTTAAGCCTATCTGGTGTTCAGATGTGGAGCTCTCCATTCTCTTTAGATATTGGAATGAATTTATATGGATTAATGCACCCTGGACCCTAAGGTCAGTCCCTCTGTAAGAACCCTGTTTATACACTCCAGCTCCCCTGAAAACAATTGGCCTGCAGGCTCTTGCAGTGCTGAACTTTCTTTACCAATTAATCAGATTTTACTTACAGCAATCACTTCAGACTGCAAATATCTCCCTAAAATTTCTACCTCAATCATTTGGAGAATGTTTGAGTTATTATGCTTGTAGAATGTTCAAGTTATGCTTTTATCTTTGCAAGATGTGTATCATTTGACAAAAAATAGTGTTAGTGACAGGATTCTGGACAAGCATAGAGAGCTGAGATTTTGAATAGAGGTTTGACTAATTCTCTCTAGATAGACTAAACAATACTGTCAGGGAAACATTAAATATGCTGTATTAAATATATTGGTTAACAGTGTGTAGAGCATTTGATCTTCTTGACTTAGATTTCAACATACTGCTACAAGTGTTGAAAAAGCTACAGAAAACACAATTTCATGTTGCCATTACGTCTCAGCAGAAGAGGATGGACTGCACATGGGAATGAGCTTTTTTTTAATGAGAGAGATTTAGTGCTTTTTTGTAAGCAATGTGAGGAGGGGTGCTGGACTTGCCTCAGCAGGTATTGGGTACACTGTTCTGCTAAAAGAAGCTTTCCTGTGCTTAGGGAATACAGGCAAGCACTAAATACCTGCAATGTTGCAGTTTAATTACAGTGTTAAATCTAAAAGTGCACCAAACACCTAAACTGATGGAATCTGCCTGAAAACAAGAACGCAGGGGAAGGGATACCAGTGGCACAAGTGTCCTGTCTCAGATACCTCTTGACGAATACTTCTTTTCTCACACATTTCTATCACTAAGCATTTCACCAGCTCCTATTACAGTGCTGACTGCTTTTCCTGCCAGATACTCTTAATTGTTTCGGAGGGGTTTTTTTGCCTTTGAAACCATTTGTAAGTGTTTGGCTTGTCACACGTATCCTTGGCTGTGGTGCTTCTGTTGTGCTGAGCTGTGCTCAGGAAACGTTCAGGTGGGTAATTAACAGTGTCTTGTTGTTTCTGTGGCAGCGGTGAAACTGGACGCCGTTGATGTCCGTTCCTACATTGCTCGATCCCTGCTTGATGGCTTTGAAGGCCCAATGGGATACAGCCTAAAATTTGGGCTACATCACGTGAACTTCGAAGACAGCAACAGACCAAGGACTCCCAAGTCATCTGCTTACTTCTATTCCAGTGTTATTGAAAGAAATGGTTTTCCATCCCAAGCCTCGGGCAGATCTTCTGCACCAGTGCTGTTTGACCGACCTTTGCCATCAAAGCTGCCAACTTTACCAGCATCTGAAGTTCCCTCCAAGGCAAAGGTTGTCTGGCAGAAGTTTTCATCCCAGACTGCCTTTGAAAGAGACATGTACTTTTATGGGACATTCCCAGAAGATTTTACATGGGGTGTGTCTTCCTCTGCCTACCAGATAGAGGGAGGTTGGGATGCTGATGGCAAAGGACCCAGCATTTGGGATAACTTCACCCATGTCTCAGGGAATATAAAAAATGATGAAACTGGAGATATAGCTTGTGATAGCTACAACAAGGTGGAGGCAGATCTTTACATGCTGAGAGCATTAGGGGTAAAGAACTATCGTTTTTCCCTATCCTGGCCTCGAATTTTCCCCACTGGAAGGAACAACTCAATCAACAGCTATGGAGTCGACTACTACAACCGTCTCATTGATGGGCTGATTGCAAGCAACATCACTCCAATTGTCACTCTCTACCACTGGGACCTGCCACAAGCTCTCCAGGACATCGGTGGCTGGGAGAGCGATGAGCTCATTGAGCTGTTTGGCAGCTTTGCAGACTTCTGTTTCCAGACCTTTGGGGACAGGGTGAAGTTCTGGATTACGATCAATGAACCCAACATCATTGCCTGGCTGGGCTATGACCTCGGGACATTTGCACCTGGTGTCAAGGACCCTGGCAGTGCTCCCTACAAGGTGGGCCACATCTTACTGAAAGCTCATGCCAGGGCCTACCACATCTACGATGACAAATACAGAGCAAGTCAGGGAGGGGTCATTGCCCTGAGCCCCTTCATTAGCTGGGCTGAGCCAAAGACACCAAGCGACCCCAGGGACATTGAAGCTGCTGATAGGTACCTGCAGTTTTTGGTGGGGTGGTTCACACACCCGATTTTCAAAAACGGGGACTACCCCGAGGCCATGAAGTGGAAAGTTGGGAACAGGAGTGAGCTCCAGGACCTGCCGATTTCACGCCTGCCAACTTTCACAGCAGAGGAGCAGGAATACATCCGGGGCACAGCAGATGTCTTCTGCTTCAACACGTACTCCTCCAAAATTGTAACCCATTCAACAACACGTCTGAAACCCTTGTCTTATGAGTATGACCAGGAAGTCTCACAAACAGTTGACATCTCCTGGCCTTCCTCAGCTCTCAGTGACCATCGGGCTGTGGCCTGGGGTCTGAGGAGGCTGCTGAACTGGATCAAAGAGGAATATGGAAACCCCCCAATATATATCATTGAGAATGGTGTGGGGTTGAAGAGCAAATTGAATGTTGATGACAATGCCAGGATATTTTACCACAAAACTTACATTGATGAAGCTTTAAAAGGTACCAGAGTTTGCTTTTGTTCTGTTGGTGTTGGGTGTCTGCTCTCTAGATTTCTGATTACTTTACTCCTCTGAAGAGTACTTTTTAAAGGTGATGGTATCAGTCTTTAAATAATGTCAACACAATATAAACATAGTGTTTGTTGTTATGATTTCCTTTGCATGGCTGTACTTTGTTTCCTCCAACTCTGAAGATTCTCTTAATGATCTTAGTTGACCAGTGCCACCTTATGAAACTAGGAGCCTGTGCTTGGATGTCAGTTCCTTAGAGTTCATTTAATATGTGATTGTGCCACTCATTCTCCTCCATTTTTTTTCTGGACTTTCAGCTTACAAGATAGATGGTGTTAATCTGAAAGGATACAACGCTTGGTCTCTGATGGATAACTTTGAATGGGCAGATGGTTATGAGCCAAGATTTGGGTTGCACCTGGTTGATTTTGACAACCCCAACAGGCCGAGAACGCCGAAGAGCTCTGCTCTGTACTATGCAGAAGTCATCCGCAATAACGGCATCCCATTGCCCAAGGAAGATGAATTCTTGTATGGAGAGTTTCCAGAGAACTTCTCGTGGAGCGTGGCAACTGCAGCTTACCAGGTCAGGAAATGGGCTCCTGAAGTATCTGTGAACAGTTAATTCATTGTGTGGCACCACAAAGAATAACAGGCTGAATTCTCTGCTAGGCCAAGACCTAAATTTGGGGTTGCTAACAATTCCTCCTCCATTTTCAATTACAGATTGAGGGAGGATGGAGAGCAGATGGGAAAGGACTTAGCATTTGGGACAAATATTCCCACACTCCCTTGAGAATTGGCAAGGATGCAACTGGAGATGTAGCTTGTGACAGCTACCACAAGATCAAGGAGGATGTGGAAATGCTGAAAAGCCTCAAGGTGTCTCACTATCGCTTTTCAATCTCCTGGCCCCGTGTTCTCCCAGATGGAACCACCAGATACATCAATGAAATGGGACTGAACTACTATGAAAGGCTGATTGATGCCCTCCTGGCAGCCAACATTGTGCCTCAGGTAACTAAACCCAATAACTTTCAGGTAACTAAAATATAGCAAAACCCAAATCTGATGCTCAGAGTAACATGTGTGTTTCATCCAGACTCTCCTTCACACAGAAATTGTTTTTCATGGTTTCTCATTTCATTTTGAGAAGAACCATAGGGTATTGCATAAGCAAATAAACTTGGAATGTAGGGATGTGTTGAAATTACCACCTGGAAAGACCAAAGTAACCTTACTTTTGTTGACTGTTTCCAATTGCCTTCTTGTCCCTCATGTGCTTGGAAATAGATTCCACAGCGACATATGCAGAGATCTTTCCAGACACAGAGGTGAGACTGGCTGTTGTACTTCCCAGGATCTTCCTTCTTGCCTTTCTTAGAGATGGATGTAACTTTGTTCTTTTCCTGGGAGTCAGGAAGCTCCACTGGTCAGTGTTGTTTGTCACATACAATGAACAGTGACCTCACCCCTGCATCAGTCAGCTCTTTCAGCACTGTTGAGTGACTCTGAGCTGTCCTCATACCGCTGTACCAGCCCAGACAGGTGTTCTAGTGGATTGTGTGTCACCTGAGAGTCAGTGCAGGTGCAGCAGTTCTTCACTGATGAGTTCTTGCTGTCACAAGGTGGTTTTTGGTAAAAGTTTCTTCTTCACCATTAGGCAGTCCCTAAAGAAACTGGCAAAAATGTGTTTTATTAAGTGCATGAATGATCACCACTACATTAGGAACAGGTAACTGCAGATCAAAGCAGTTTATTTGTGTTCATAACTCACACAGTCTCAGTTACTGTGAGAGTGGCTGGTTGAGTCCCTTGTCCTCCTGTCTTTCCCCACAGGTAACTCTCTATCACTGGGACCTCCCACAGGCGCTGCAGGCCATCGGTGGGTGGGAGAATGATATCATAGTCCAGAGGTTTAAGGAATATGCAGAGGTCCTTTTCCAGAGGCTGGGGGATAAAGTGAAATTTTGGATAACCCTCAATGAACCCTACAACACTGCGTATCTTGGCTATGGTGTTGGCACAGCTGCTCCAGGTAAGACTGTTGGGCATAACCTCAGAGCCCTCATGGCACTGTCAGCACAATTATTTTCTGCTGCAGCAGGGTAGTTCCTTGGGGCTTGCAAAGGCAGCACAAGGAAAATGGTGTGCTGTGGATAGATGGGGTTTGGATTGCTGTGCTGTAGTGAGCAGGTCCTTCTTTTACTCTACCGGTCACCTCCAAGTCTGGATTACACTTGCTGCCTGCAGCAACCTTTTTTCCAGACCAGCTCCAGGGACTGTGGAGAAGAGTTAGGGCTGGAGGAGAACCCAGCTCAGCAGCAGGGTAGAACCAAGAGAGGAGGGGATGGGAGCTGAACACACAGCAACCTGTTGCCAGGGCTGGCAGCCCACGCCCCAGAGGGAGGAGGGGGCAAAGCAGGGTCCTCCTTGCACAGCCTTCCCATCGCAGCTGCTCCTTCAGCTGCCTCTGCTTAGCACTGATCCCAGCCCAGGGCTGGGCTTGGGGCACCAGGTGCTGCACATTCAGTCCTTTACCAGGGTCAGTTCTGGGTGCCCCAGGGTTGTGTTAGCCTGGGAAGCAGCCATGAGAGGGCTGGGAAGGGCTGCTCCATGCCTGTGCTGTCACTGCCCCTGTCCCTGCAGGTGTCTCAGTTCGGCCGGGGCGCGCTCCCTACGTGGTGGGACACAACCTGATCAAGGCGCACGCCGAGGTCTGGCACCTCTACAACGAGACCTACAGGCCCAAGCAGGGAGGGCTCATCTCCATCACCATCAACTCTGACTGGGCAGAGCCACGCAACCCACACAACCAGGAGGACATCGAAGCTGCCAGACGATTCATGCAGGTACAGAGACCCCTGGTCACAGCTCTCCCTGCTGCTCCTGGTGACACCTCCTCTCTGGGTGTAGGAGAGCCCAGAACCCAGGTCAGCACCTCACTGAAATGAAAAGATGAGCCAGAGGCATTGCTGCAAGGAAATGTATCCCCCTCTTGTGGGGGTTGATCAAGAAGTTAACAGAAATGAGACAAAATATGATTGCAGTGACAAAAGCTTATTAAATTTACTGCTGTTATATGGGCACCCCTGTGTACCTGTTTGTTATAAATTCAGGTATCACCTATAAAGCAGCATATGACTAATGGCTAACTCCCTTGTTTTGATATATGATTTATCCTCCCTTATTTCCTCGTTTAGTTTTTTCTAGGTTGGTTTGCTCATCCCATTTTCAAAAATGGTGATTATAGTGAAGTGATGAAAAGAAGGGTTCGGGAACGAAGTCTGGCGCAGGGCCTGAGCAAGTCCCGGTGAGAGCCCAGGCACATACCTGCTTTTGTTTCACTGGCTGTGCTGAAACCTGCTTTTCTTATAGAAATTATACATTTCAATGATTCTATTTCAGTGTTACTGTAAAAAAGCTTATTGTATCCTTACAGAAAAATTCTAGTGTACACTTTCAGAGAATCACAGGATGTTATGTGTTGGAAGGGACCTTAAAGATCACTTAGTTGCAATCTTGGCAGGGGGCTTTGCCTGTTCCCTGTCTTTACCTCTCTTGCAAACTAAATTGACTAATATAACATATCTTTGGGGTAATAAATTGTCAGCTCAGTGACACAGTAACTGCCCTGCATTAGCCACAGTACTTTGCCTGATGCCTGTGGTAAATTCATTTAATTTTTCTTAAAACTATGTGCTAAACTCATTGGTCCCTCTCAATTACATTTCTTATTTTCCTTTCCCAGTTCCCAGTTTCTCTCCTTGTGCTTGTGGTGCTGGTACCAGGGATCACAGCATTACCCATGGAATGTATGCAAAAGTGTATTCTCTGTTTTCTTTTGCAGACTTCCAGAATTTACTGAAAGTGAAAAACAAAGAATTAAAGGCACATATGACTACTTTGGACTAAATCATTATACCACCGTTTTAACATACAACCTAAACTACCCTAAGGGTGTTATGTCATATGACTCTGATAGGTAAGAGATGAATGTAAATTATTGGTCAAGTAAAATCTGCACACCTGGAACCTTGGTCAACTGACAGGTGTAAATTTATAGCAAATAAAGCTGTGAGATAGATGTTTTAAGCTGTTACAACCAATACCACGGACAATATAACCAAGCAGTACCTGAGGAGCTGTTATTTTCACTAAAGTCCAGCAACAGCCTTTTTTTAAAGACATGAGATAAACAGTATTTATCAGAGTTCCTACCTCCAACTGCTCTTTGAACTGTTATTCTGGTTTATGGATACTTCTCCATTTGCTGCTAAACAGCCTTAGGTCCCTCAGTGCATTGGATAAATGTAAGTTCAAAGCCTAAATAGCTAAATCACTTTATGATTAAGTATGCACAAGTCAAGATTTTTTATTTAGATACTAATTTCATTCCCCAGCCTCAAAAGGTAAAAAGTAGGAGTTTACTAATTTTTCTAATGAGAATTCAGGTAGTGGTGGGACCACACGGGTGGTGAAATTGTCTGCTTTCCAAAATGTTTCCACAGGAAATAGATGAAATAA
This sequence comes from Petroica traversi, assembly GCA_025920805.1. NCBI lineage: Eukaryota > Metazoa > Chordata > Aves > Passeriformes > Petroicidae > Petroica > Petroica traversi. The sequence goes on from JAHLSL010000051.1 coordinate 5,168,037, forward strand.
ATGGATATTTCATTTGCTGCTACATCCCAGCCCCTTACAGTTTAACCCTGTAGGACAGTGGGCTCAGTCTTGCATTGCTGCCTGTAGGTGTAAAGGGCCATTTTGTGTGCTCAAGCTCTGCATTATGCCTTGAAAAGCAGAAATGGCGTTGTAGTATCCAAAGGTTTGGAACCAACATCTCATCCTCAGCCACAGCTGATTACACAGAGTGTTATTGTTAAATCAAAGCACAAGAAGTGTTTTTTAGGCCTGTGAGCAGCAGCAGCACCCCAGCCCTGGGCATGGAAGTGCCTGGCACAAGGGACTGGCCCTGAGCAGTGTCCTCCTCCACAGGGGTGTGGCCACAGTGACCGACAGAAGCTGGCTGAACTCTGGTTCCACCTGGCTGAAGGTGACACCCTTTGGATTCAGGAAGATCCTCAGGTGGATAAAGGAAGAGTACAACAACCCTCCCATTTATGTGACTGAAAATGGGGTCTCAGAAAGGGGAGCCTTTGAATTCAATGACACTGGGAGAATGCATTACTATCGGACCTACATTAACGAGGCACTGAAAGGTAAGAGTGGTTATTGACATCTGCTCATCCAAAGCTCTAGAGAGTTTGCCCCAAAACTGATGTGTGTAAAGCAAGTTGTGAGGAGCTGAAAGGCCACTGCCATCACACTTTCAAGTTTCACAGTCACATGGGCTTACTGAATCCACTGCCTTTGGGTTTATCAAAAACTGCCCATGGATAGTCCCAAATGTGCCAGGAAAGGTGATCTAAAAGAACAGACCCTGAGTTTAGCGGGGAAACCTGCAGGTTCCTTGATTTGCTGCACCTGGTGAGATAAGGTACTACTACCTGATGACCTCTTAAACTCCTAGTCTGACTGCTGGGTCTAGAAACTGCATCTTTTTTAAAAACAACAGTAAAACCCCAGTTTTTCAGTTTCAGTTACAGCAGTGGTCAAACAACGTCAAGAAAGGGCTTTTTTAGTTTGTTTTTCTGACAGACTTGGAACAGCCAGGTGTTCAGGCATTTACTGCCTTGTAAGCTGCAAGGCCCCACAAACACCTGTTCAGGCAGTGGTTGCATTTTGATGGGTTTTCTTCTCTATTCCTAAAGCTTCGTTTTTTGGAGCTGGGAAAAGCAGTGTCCAGTCCTGGGCACTGAGTGAACCACCCTGGCTGCTGCTTGGCTGGAACTTGGCAGCTGAGCTACCTCAAAGCAGCTGAGCCAAATCAACACAGGAGAGAGGTGGGGATGGGCAGAACAAAACCAACAAGGCCAAAGTGGCAATAACCTCACGGTGTGCCAAGTGTGGATATTCTGGAGCCTGGCTGGCTGAGGGGGAACCACTGACCTGTTCTCTCTTCTCTGCTCCTGCCTGCAGCTGTTGTGCTCGATGGTGTTGACTTACGGGGCTACACTGCGTGGACACTGATGGACAACTTTGAGTGGGCAGTGGGTTATGAGGAAAAGTTTGGGCTCTTCCACGTCAATTTCTCAGACCCTGCCTTGCCTCGGCGCCCCAAGGCCTCGGCCAAGTATTACTCACAGATCATAAACTGCAATGGCTTTCCAGACCCAGCCACAGGCCCACACCCCTGCCTGGAACAGGAGCCGGAAGGTAAGTGACTCAACAGAAATGATGTTTGTGTGTTTGCACCTGATCCTAATCTCAAGAGTTACATAATCTGAGGTCTTTGGAGACACCACCATTTTCTGCAGTATTCTTTTTAAGAAGTCCAGTCAATGTCACTTCTCTATGCAAAATCAGACTAGCAACTAAATCTTGTGCCAAGAGCACCTCAACACATGCTTCTCCTAAAAATGTAGCAAAAGTTATTCCATTAGACTTTTCTCTAACACAACTGCCCAAGATGTTTTCCAAACCACACACATTCAATACTCCCGCAAGATTGTTAAGAAAAAAATTTTGAATACTTTATACAAATCCTTGTTTTGGGTAAGGCTTTGGAAATACTGATTCTTTTGTGATTTGTGTCTTCTCAACTTGAGCAGCACAATGCACAGCAATCAGTGTTAGTGTGGGGTTTGGGAATGAGAATACTCACCTGTACAATCAGGAATTGCACTGCCAGCCTCAGCTGTGCCTTTACTCGGAACTGAAATTGTGTCAATCCCTGCTGCCCAGATTAAGGGCTCCTGCCACAGTACTGAACATCACAGTTAAAGCCTTGTGGAGGCAGGCAGCAGCAGTCCCCACACCTGCATGGAACAGCTCCCCCAGGCTCTGCACTAACACTTTCTCATTATTTTCCCATTCAGTGACACCAACAAAGCCCACTCCAGGAGCAGCTGACAGCGTGAACTTTTTGGGATTGGAATTGACATCCCAAAGTGCAGAAATAGCACTGTATGTACTGTTGCTCTTTCTGCAGTTGGAGCATTGGGCTTGGCTCTTTTTGCATACAAATATGGAAAATCATCCAGAAGATCCCATAAACAATCATCCATGGAACTTAAAACTCAACTGTAACATTTCCACCTGACAAAATGTTTGCTTGGTTTGTTTTCTTAAAAAAAATAGCCTATAGCACCAGGAAACTAAACTAATGCTTGCACTATTTCAGTTTTGTGTCTTGCCTCAGAGATGGCTCCCCAGCATTTTGCTTTCCAACTTCAAAAGGGGGAGGAAATTTATTTTTGTATGTTAACTGTCTCTTTTGTCCACGGGCATTAATGATTTGATTTCTTAAAGACCAAAATAAAATTGCTTGTTGCTATCTGCATATAAGGATTCTAAACATCAGCTGACATCTGTCCTTGCTCTGTAAGGAGCCCCTGGAAGTTCTCCTGCTTCTTAGAATTTTAGGACAAGTTAGTGTCTCTCCTGGTGTCTCTTCTACTGCAGCTACTGCAGTAGATTGGATTTTCATCCCCTTTTTTCTTTATTTCTTGTACAGTAAGGTCAGTTAAACTGGAACAAAATGTTTGTCTGCTGTATTTTTAATTTCAGTGCATGACCCTGCTTGCTTCCTTGTGACACCAGAACATCAGAGGAACTTCACAAGACAGTTACGTTTTCTGGAAAATAGTTTATTGAGTGCTTAGGGAATTAAAAACTACAAGGTTTTGCTTGCAGTTGCAGAAGCAAGAAAAAAGTTTAACATAAATTAGTTACCTGATTTGCTACTTATAGTGCTTCTGAAACCCTCATTTTAATCAGTCACTGTCTACCATGACCTTTATATTAATATATCTGGCCCTTAAATTTATGTAGCAGAATAGATTTTATAGATTAAAAAGTGCCTTTCTAGGGCATAGGGCAATATTTACGAAAGCTGATGGAGATTTTCAGTCTTTTTGCTAAGTTTCACCTATAGCCACGTGATTTTTCTGACATAGGTGACTTTATTCCATAATCCACCGCAGGAATAAGAATTAAGTAATTCAGTCAGTGTAAATTAAGCCCCACTTGTCCAGAAGCTTTAGTTGACTTAGATCAAATAAGAGAAGGAAAAAAAAAAGCAGCCAGATAGTAACTGCAGTTACTCAAAACTACATTTGTTGTGTAGAGTTTCCATTCCAAGTATTGTTTTCATCTTCTCCATCATCTTGAGTCCTCAGTCTATATATTTTGCCTTCTTTTTTGAAGTCTTCTCCCCGCTTTTCCCCTGCTCGTTTCCTGACTGCTTGCCTAGGGCACAAAGAACAGTGAGGTTTGACAGTTTCCTCAGCAATAATTACACAAGAGAAGCAGCAAATGCAATAAACACAAATCATCCATCCTTCTCTTATCCTCAATAATAGTTTTCTTCAGCCCTTTGTTTCCTTGGGAAGCAATACCCAGGTGAAAATTTGTCACTTAGCAGTCAGACAGTGGCAGACTCTCATTTTCCCTGTCATTGAAGCAATATGTGGCTGCTTCACCAGAAGCTCTCCTGGTACATGGGAGATCTCATTCTCTAGGCAATACAAAACCTGTCAAAACCAGACTTCATCTGCTTCTATTTCTTGTACAACCATACTGTAACAGTTTGATATCTCATTTTCAACATCTTTATCTTCCAAACAGTATCAGCTCTCTGTTGTAGTTACAGCTAAATTCCCTACTCATAAATCAGTGCAAGACAGTGTTGTCTACTGTGTAACTGGAAGTTCAGTTCCCCACTAAGATTAAAGCAATTGCAGCAAGGAGCTTGAGAAGCAGCTGCCCTAAGCACTTTGCCTTACCTGCTTTGCTCGATGCTGCCCGACGCTGAGGGAGCTGAGTGCTCTTGCTGATGAGCTGATCTCACAGAGGGCCGTGAGGGGGGTGGGCTCGTAAACAGAAAGTTGCTAATGAATCTCCAAACCGCCAAGAGGGGGTAAAGGATTGTGCCCAAGAACTTCCACAGATCACTGCCTGAAGCCTGAACAACAGAAGTCGCAGGTCTTCCCGCCTGTCATGAACACACAAAGCAAACTTTAATACCTGACAAGTCATGCTCTTGCAGACAGAGTATTTCAAACATCATTTTGAAGTAGCTCAGCTGATACAATGAATGACTTTGGTTACAAGTTAGACCTATACCACCATTTATTTGCCTGAGAAAAACCCCTACAAATCAGTCCTGACAAAAACTAAAGTAATTTTGCAATCTGTTTAGACAAAAAAAATTTCTAAATTCAAGCCAAATACTATCATGGCTGACTGACAGCAAATATCCAGCTACTGTACTGCTGTTTGAAAAATCAAACACACCAAAACCCGACTCCTACCGGCAGCAACACTACTGAAGCACTGGGTGCTAACTCGAGTTCCAGTAACTTCTTTCCATAGTCTTCTTTGGTAAACTCCCTCCTGGGAAACATTGTCGCCAGTGAAAAATTGCCGTAAGTGTTACCAACCATCTGTGAAGCACATAAAGAAAACATTTTATTTATATTATAACTTTAATTTTCAAACAACTGCAGATTTGCCTGCTGAGTAAACCTTAAAAGAGTTCTACATCAAACTACCGATCATCCTCGGATATGAAATAGCATTCATTTTTCTCTATATCTTACTAATGATACAATGCAGCAATCCAAAGGCAGTTGGTGGCACTGGAGAAGCTGCTACCAAAACTCCCTTCAAATAATACACAACAAGGAAAGGAGCTGATGACGCCTCCACCACCATCAACAACTACTTGATGCTCACCAAGTCATAATCAGCACACAGCTGAGAAACAAAATGCCCATTTACCTGTGCAGCAAACTGCCTGGCTTCTTCTAGCCGTGCTTCAGATGGGAACTGGTTAGTGAAGGAAGATCCATCGGGGAGGCGGAACTGAATCCTGGCTATTGCACTGCAGGACAGGATCGGGGACAGTCAGGACATGAACATTTACTGACAAAGGCTCCTGAGCCTTTGAAATGTGGGGGAGAGGGACAGTCATCCTGCTCTGGGTAGTGCAGCTGGGTTGTAAGATTGAATTCACAGTGGATAACCACCTGCTGATCTCTCACATATCATCTCTTCCATAACTCCATGTAAGGTCCCCATAGGTTCGGATAATTCTTAAATCAGCAGTGCTGGACAAAGCAGGAGACAGCTCTGACAGGGGCAGCTGATGGCCCCAAGCCAGCCCTGCTGAATCCAAGCCACCCACATGCACAGGCCATGGATCCACAGCCCCTGGATCAGCCCTGAGCTCCCCAGGAGTGCTGACATTATCGATTTAATCTGTTCAGGCATTATCTTTCACATTCTCATCTTACCTAGTCCCCCACCAACTGGTGGGGGACTCCATTATAATGGTTTTTAAATCAAATCAGACACAAAAAGCTCTTATCTAACTACAATAACACACAAGAAAAGGTGGTTAGTGTTTCATGATCAGGAATGTCAAAAGGATAAAAGCTATCAAAGAACATAATGCTCATGTAAATAGCTACCTTTAATGTCACTATTTAAACAGCTCAACACGGCAACATGTTGTCAAGAGATCAGGAGATAGATTAACTCTCTTCAAAAAGTTTCTTTACCTCTCTCCCCCAAAGCACACACTTGTGTCTCTACTGCAACCCACCTTCGTTCCCTCTGAGCTGCCTCTTTTCTGGCCTCTATTTCAGCCTGTTTAGCCTGAAGAGCTGCAGCTTTTGCAGCTTCTGCTTCTTCCTTTGATTTTGCAAAGCGAGCTGCCCTCTCAGCACGATCCTGTGGAAGGATCAAAGGGAAACCTTAATTGTTAACATAACTTGTTGCTTAACGTTCATCAAAACAGACAGCTATGATCTATTCTCATGAACCAACTGCACAGATACAAACAGACCATATGGAGAAAAGACTGTGGAGCTGCAAAGAATTATTTATTCACTGCCAAACTGCACAATCCCGTGTCATTAGCCAAGATGACACTTCTCACTGAGTCACTTCCCACCAGTTCTTAACAGATGATCTTCCCATGCAAGCTTAACACTCCAGGGAAGATAAAGGCAACAATCTTACAAGTTATGTGACCGCAATTTTAAGTTCTACACCAAAACCTAATAATGAGGGCAAATTTCAGTTGTTACCAACTGTTTATAACCCTATATGCACACACATATGTACAAACTTGGAAAATAATCCTCCTCACCATTTTGAGAGCAGTGTTGTGTATGCTGTACAGTTAAATACTCCCTGGGCTTCTCTTTCAGTACCCTGCCTAAACTGCAATTATTTTTATGTTTGTATGAGAATTCTCCACTAGGCTCAAGCAATATGACAGAAATGTTTGTTCAGATAGAAAAGAATTGCAAAAACGAAAGCAGAATTTCCATTTCGTAACAGGAAATGCTACATAAATCCCAAACACAAAAACTGTTAACTATACAAGACCACAGGATTCCAAACGGAAAAATGAACAATCTTTCAAAGCTTCATCAAATGACAAAATTTATCATTTTAGTACACTGTGTGAGAGAGAAGCAGCAAGCTCTCTTCCAAAATGCAGAATTTACCATTGCAATCTGTTGCCTTATGCGCTCTCTAGCAGCCTTCTCTTCTGCCTTTTCTCTGTTCCTTTCCTCCAACATACGTTTGGTCAATTCTTCTTCCTGTCGTCTTTTGTACTCCAACATTTCTTTACCAGTTTTCCTCCTTTCAATTTCTTTCTTAATTTCTTTCTGAATAGAGAGATATAAAAATTGGACCACAAAATTGCCTTGGACAAGAGAAAAGACTGAAGTATGTTTGTTTAAGAAGGAATTAAATATTTATTCAAATAAGGGTATAAAAAAAACCTGTGGGGGGGGTTACATTTTTGTGTTACCTGTTCTTCTTCTTTCCTCTTCTCTTCTCGTCTTTCTTCAAGCTTTTTTGTTAACCTAAATTTAAAAATAAAATGAAAAGTTTTATCATTGCAGTATTTTCCAATGTTAATGAAGCATTTGCAGACCCAGGAGAACACATGAAAATGTGCTGTAGCACCGTGCTAATACCTCGTGTACCAGCAGAGATTCATTGCCATGCGGGTGCACCATCCATGCAAAGGGCAGTGGGGATTTCACCACCTCCTTTCTCACTCTTAGAGCTGTTCTAACACATTCCTTTTGTCCTTTTGCCACTCACTAAATGAAGAATCCTACATATTCTTACCGTTGAACCAACTTATAAAGACACACAATAGGCAAATACTATTTATGATCTGTGGTAACAGAAACACTAAATCTCAATTTCTCCTTAGCTATTTAAGCCATCTGGTTTCTTCTGCACATCACCTCCTAAAATGGAACACAAGTGATATATAGCCCTGACATAGATGCACATGCATCTGCCTCAGCTATTCAGAAAAATGCCTCAGAATAAGGATTGACTTAGAAGAACAAAGTAAATTTGTCAATACAGATTGACAATAAAATCCCAACATATTTCAAGTCTGGGGAAAGGACAGGCATGACCCAACGTGAAAAGTCAGATAATCAGAAAAATGTTTGTATGGCAGTTGTTTTCTTCAAATGAAACTGATAATTACCACAGAGCTTGGCTGTTTTTCCCCCCGGCAAAAAAATGCTGTAGATAAATTATGCCAGATTTGTATGGAAGTTTGATGCATTATTAAGGAAGGAACATTGATAATTATATTAAAATATTGACTGCATTGTCTTATCAGTGGTAAGTAAAAATTATATACCTCTTGTCCAATAACTTTGGAAGAAAACTGAAACAAGCATGAAAAAGATTTAAAATATATTTTAGCATTATAAATATTCCTATTATTTGCTAAATACGTGTTATGGTTTTAGGATATTGCAAATAGTACCTATCATTAAAAACAAGTTTATAAACAATATCCCATATTTAAAAACCATGAATGTAATGAATTGGTCATGTTTTGAGCCAGGTGTTTCTGATCACCATACTTCAAAAAACTAAAGTCATTACTGTTCACTGATCAAAGCAGGAGGCTCAGAATAGGATTGCACTGACTATTTCAATATCCCTAAACTACAATCAATCATCAAATCAACAAGAAGTAAGATGACATCTCTATACAAAACCTAGGCTGGCATTTTATTACACCAGTTTCCAGTGCTTTCAGTTCAATGTTTCAATTCATTCAAGAACTTGCAGCAAACATATCATCTCTACTGAAGTTGTATCAAAGGTGAACATTTATAGTTTTCCAGATTACCTCTTTTTTTCAAAGTACATGAAAAATGAGATTAATTTAAAACCTGGTTTAGTATCAGCTCTAGTATTATCACAGACATGTAATAAAAAATAAGACCACATAAACGTTTGCCAGATGACAAAAGATTGAGGACCAAAATCCTGCAATTAAACCTGATTGTTAAAAAACCAAATGAACAACCCAAAAAACTGCCTGCTAAGAAAGAAATACAGCACATTAAGAAGTCTGCAAAAGAAGACTTGCCTTTCTACTTTGAGTGAAAGATCATTCCCAGGCTTAGCATCATTCCCTTGCTCATCTGCAGAATTAGTTGCTTCCTGGCTTGCTTGACCTGAATTTGCTTCATCTTCAAGGGATTTACAAGAAAGCAATGCATAAGAAAAAAAGAAAAGGTGTATTTCTTATCATAAGAATTATTAGGCTCATTGTTAGCCACAATTTGCAGCAACTGGGATATCCCAAGGAGATATGAGGTTCTGCTAGTTAGACTCACCCACCTCAAAATTTTGGTTTCAGGTTACTAAACAAAAAAAACCTTTTAAATTGAATCCTTTTTTTCAGGAAAGCATACACAATTTGATTGAGTTGTAAACCATAGGTTCCTCACTTATTAAAACTAAGCAGAATGAGAAGTTATCCTTCCCCCTAGACTTGCACATTCTGGAAATCCAAGTTTTTACTCAGTGAGTCTGCTCAGTGTATTGTCTTTTATGCATCATCAGGTAACAACTTAAGAAAAACCAAAGCAAATGAGGTGACATTTGTATCAAAACACTAACCATTACCAGCAGAAGATGTTACTGTCTCAGGCATAACAGCCTCAGGAGAGTCACAAACCCCTGCTCTGGATCCTGCTTTTTCTGGAGCACCATCACACTGGGAGGAGGGACAGGGAGCAGATGCCTGACTGCCGTTTTCCAAAGGCCGCCCTTTCCCGGTGTGCATCTAAGAAATTGGGAAAAGAGAGCATGGAGCCTATCAAAGTTCAAATATTCTTCACAGGTTAAAAGGTCAAGACTGAATTATTATTGAAGAATTAGTCCTATTGAAAATACAAAACTAGAATTACCACATATTGTTGAGGTACAATCATGCATTTCATGTTTTTGTCTAATTTTAGTCTTGCACTTGAAACCAAAGTGATAAAGTATTCTACACTTGCATATAACTTTATAAATCCACATTACAAAACACTATTACAAAGCCACATAAGAGCTGAAAAGTAATCCCCTTAAAGGTGAGTTGCCACATTTTGTCATTCCAATTCAGAGTTCTTGACACATTTCTTGAAGTACTCTGGGTTTACACAGGTGATCTAAACCAAACAAAAATTAATGCAGTGCTTGTGCACAGTGCTTCCAACCTGTGTACTGAACTCAAGGTTGCAGATTTTATCATTGGAAGGACAGAACCAGTAACTCACTGGTTCTACTTTCACCAGAACTTCCCAAAGGCACAAGTGAAGGGCCAGGGCCATTGCTGTCCTGAGCACACCAACACCATCTGGCAGATCCAGCCTGGCAGCATTACCTGTTTGACTTTCTGGATTCTGGTAACGAGCTCTTCCACAGAAACGCTGCCAGCAATGACTTCCAGAGGGATTCCATTGTCTCCTATAAAAAAGCTGGATGGGACACACACTACGGGATCTGCACAGCGACCGTTAAGGGTGAATGACAGAGCAACGCTACAGGACAAAGCAGATTCTCCCACAGGAGCTTCTAGCCCAGAGTTCTTATCTCCAACAGGAGTTTCTAGCCCGGAGTTCTTGTCTCCAACTGCTCACCAGCAGCCATGGCCAAGAGAGGAAGAAAAACAAAGATGCTGGCAAACATAGCATGCAACTGGTAAGCATTTCTTCTTTTCTTTGTACTGGTTTAGGCCAAAGTATTTTTCTCCAACTTTTCAGGCAACCGATTTTGCTTTGATTTAAGAATAAGTTTTAGTGTCAGACAACATCTTAAGTAGAGAGTAATGAAATCTCCAGAGCATGAAGGAAATCCAAGTTAAGGTACAGAACTCCCAGCATCAAACAGAATTCATGAACCATAAGCAGTGACCTTAAGGCAGGCAGGGGTTTAGCTGACCTCGCACCTGTCTGTGATAGAACCCAGTCCTCTGCTTGTTCCTCCTCTGCACCTCTGAGCCCCAGCCTATAATTTAAAGCATTTTTTATTTTCTAATGCTGATGAGTAGAACCAACAGGTTATCTGGACTACATAAAGCTTCAGATAATTTTCTATTTGGAGAATTACATAGGATTAACATAAAAAACCCCAGTTTGTTCACTTTCTCTAATAACTGACAGCAAGTTGAACACACAGATGGTATCTATTAACTACACGGTTTATTACATAGTTTTGTGCCAAAATAAGTATTTTCAATAACCTTGCTTGTAAGTATTTGTCTTAAGAACTGTATTAACTTGTAAAGAGCAATTATCTGTAATCATCATATAGCATCAAAACAGATCTCAAAGGATACAAATTTGAGAAAACTGCAGGCATGCTTCACTGTTTAAAAGAAAAGATTCATTTAGGAGTAGCAATCACTTTGCAACAACTTCAGATTAAGTCTTTCATCATAAAAATAACTGTCCTACAAAACTATTTAAATACTTGAGAGAACACTAAAAGCAAATTTGCATTGCATCTTATCATTAACATTCTGCAGAAGTGTTGACATGGTGACAATCCTTGGTTATCACAGTTGACTACATAAGAATTTGGAAAGCAGTTATAAGGCAATTCAGGAAAAAGAAATCTAGTCTATTGAGCACAAATAATGTAGTAAATCTAATAAAATGTCTATAGAGCATTTCAAAGTAATATCATTTTCGGGAAATGTCAATGCACTTTGTGCACATAGACTGGAACACAAACATAACAAAAATAGCTGAGTAATTTACCCAGGAACTTAAATGCTTCTCCATTTTATGTGTTACAATGGAGGCAAACACATTTTCTCTGAGGCTTTACAGATTTTTATCTTTCTGAATTCATGAAAGGTTTTTAATTCATTATGTAACTTGGCAAATCAAGAGCAGCCTCCAGCGCTTGCATTTTTATTCCAGCATTTTTAATAGCATTTTTGTGTCTCTTCCAGTTGAGAAAGGGCTACTTCAAGTATTCTATTACTAGTACTGGAATACAGTCTGAAATACACAATGAATATGTGCAGAACACAACAATAAATTTTGACATTTTCTCAAGCTCCAGGGACTTCAGGAGTACTGAATTCACCCTCTATTTAGACTATCTCCTAATCAGAGTGAGGACTTCAAAAGCATCTTACTCTTATCATCGTCAATGAAAGATTGTATAAGAGACAGAATTAGAATAGGCTCAAACCTTTTGGTGTCAATTTTAATAGCAACAAAACCATCTGATGCAGCTTCAGTCACCTTCTCATCTTCCCACCTTGCAGCCATCTCAGTAGATTGTTCATCTTCACCTGCAAGACGCAGAACACATGTGAGTTAAACCCACCACAAACTGCTGCTTCTGCCCGATTTTAGCTGTGCTTCAATCGCTTGCAATCACCTTTGTAAAACACTCTGGGGATTAATTTCAAGTCAATTTATATTTCTTTTAGAATCTGGAGACAATTCCCTCCAGCTGGTTCACCTTGATAACATGTCAAAACTATGCTCTGCTTGCCCCTCATTAAAAATGTAACTACATATCAGTATATCAGCTGCTAGTGGCTAGAATTATGTACTCCACTCCCTGTAAATACATAATTCAGCAGGTAAGGTTTCACAGTTTGACAGTGTTAAAAAAAATCCCCAAACCAAGAAACACTTATTTGCAGGATTATTTGTAACTTAGTTTTGTATTCCAGTTCCTGACATGAACAGTAACAGTAGGAGGGGAGGAGAAGTTGTGAGGAGCAGGGAAGAACAAGAATAACAACAGCAGAGGAGCTCCTTGGGTAAGAGAAACAGAGAAGGTGTTCAGGGGCCACAGATTCAGAGGTGTTGTTTTAATCAGATGAAACATATCTATCATCCATTTATCTTCCAAAGCACCAATTTAGTGAGGATCTAGGTTAATAAATAGATTCTTATGAATATTAACCATCTTTCAACAAGCACACTGGCCTGCAACCATTTCTTTATCTTCAATCTGTATTGGAATGGACTGCAGTCTTGATGAAGAATCTGAGTCACAAGTATAGAAGTACAGTAGCCCATTATTCAGTAACAACAACAAACCACTTGTTTGTTTCATCCCAGTTGCCATTCCATGCAATATTTTTGACTAGTTAAAGATCAGGAGTTACATGTGGAATCTCCCAGTGAAGTGCTGCTGTCTGGTCACAAGGCCTCTCACAGGGGCACATATCAAAAATACAATTTCGGAAAGGTGGTTTTCAACCATATGTCTCAATTTTTCCCTAGAAGTACTGGAGCAAGAAAGAAAGTACCTGCCTCTATTATTATTAATACTCTGCATAAGCAAGCAAACATTTAGGCTATTTTCTGTGGGAACCTTTCCTCTTGCTCTGAGTGCAGTGTTTCCAAGTGTGGTCAATGCAGCTGTTGTGCCCAGAGCGGCTCGGCCTCTCCTGTTTCCAAATGCTCACAGGCAGGCAGCTGCTTCACCACACACTTTTTCAGAAGGACATGTGCTCATCCGATTAGGCTACTAAAAATATCTAAATGCTTGCCTAACACTAACTTTTCCCCACAACCAACTGCTGGAGAAAAAAGAATGCTGAAAGACACAAACAGGTCAGAGGCTGCTCACAGTACAGTCTGAGAGATGACTGAATGAAAATGCTGATAGCTCACGTTTTAGAAAGCTCTGTGCAATGATGCACTGATTAATATTGTGGTTACCCACTGAACAGCTGCTTATTCTCATGCATCTTTTTGTTTTGATAACCCTTTCTCATTTAAGGGTTAGGGTTCATTTATTATAGTTTTGTAGTAGTAATTATATCCTGAAATCAAAACTGTCAGATCACAGGAAAACATCAGAGAAGTTAAGTGGTCAAGCACAACAAAACTGACATAATTCATAATTCTGCTAAACACTGAGCCGGGACAAGAGCCTCAAAATTCTCATTCCAAAACTCTTGGATTTCTTTTTTCTCAAACGAAAACATCACTTTATTTCACTGAGTGGAATGCTCTGTAAACAATTCACAGTCACACTTCCTCATCTCTTAAATCTGGTCAAGTAAATCTACATAGGGAAAATATGGATCATTTCTCAAGTGATTCAGATACTGGACAAGGCTCTTTTTCTGCAATAATTTATTTCCTGTATGAGGAACTTCCTCAAAACCATCTCAGGTTGTCAGAAGACTTTAATTTCCTTATTCCTCAGCACACAGTCATAAAGTGTTTTCCTTTCAGAAGGAGAGAGATAAGCCCAACTGACTTTTCCATGTCCAACATTTCATAACTACTCAGTAAGAGTAGGATTGCAATTCTGGAAATGCCAGGAAGCCGGGACATTAAACTGTTCACCTCCTCCTCCTTTGCGTCATTTCACTTATTTAACTTGAAAAGTGCCTTGATACATCTTGGCTACAAATAACTAACAAACAGCTGATAAGTGCAAATCACTATTTTGTGAAAAGATTTTAAAAATAATAAAGTTATGAACAAAGGGAAGAGGGTTTCTACAAAAGTTATTAAAAAGAAACAAAAACTTTAAAGTTTTTTATTGTCACCCCTCCCTTCATTTGTTCACTCTGAAAAACACTTTTTATGAGTGGCCTGGTATTTTCATGATCAGAACATGTCTAACTTATGGAAAGAATAATCTTGAACACTTCAGTCAGAACAGAGGAGGTTTCGTATCAAATGAACTATCAACTTTAGATTAATGCCTCAAAGAATCAAAGGCTTTTTAAAACTCTGTAGGCTAGAAAATCAACTACAGAACATCTAGCAACAAGATACCATAGATGTTCACAGAATCATAACATATCCTGGGTTGGAAGGGACCCACAAGGATCATCAAGTCCAACTACTGGCAATGAACAGGACACCCCAAAAATCCTACCATGTACGTGAGAGTATTTTCCAAATTCTTCCTGAACTCCTCCCTGAGGAGCCTGTTCCACTGCCCAACGCCCTCTGGGGAAAGAGCCTTTTCCTGATATCCAGCCTGCACCTCCCCTGCACAACTTCACACCATTTCCTGGGGCACCTGCACTGCCAGAGCTGTTTCACCGTCCGAACAGTCTCTCTGTGCCGCTGCTGGCAATTACTCGATGCCACAAAGTAACTCCTCTGTTCCCTAAACACATCTCCCTTGCCCTGTGCGTCCAGAGGCCTCTAACATCTCACCTTAATATTTCAAACAGTTTCCCCACGCAGACCCACTTCACCTCATGCTCTCTGGGGAGAATGGAGCAATCCCTTTTATTGCAACTTCCCATGAGTTCAACGGGATCTTTAATAGCCTTACACCATCCTGTCACCAGAATGTACCATGAAGGTTTTAAACACTGAGCTCAAAAATGTTGGGATTAGAGCTGCAAGCAAAAACGCTTAAGGAGAAACCTGCTCAAACAATGTGCACTTACAGTCACAAACACCACTGCATTTTTAAGATAAATAACCACATTATTCCTTGTTTGACTAGAAAATATTCTAGAAGCAGAAAGAATAATCCACTTCTTCATTTTCTAGAGAAAATGTAAATGAAGTGCAGAGGAGAGGGAGAGAGGGACAGGCAGATGGTGGCAGACACCAAACACAGATGGATATATCAAAATTTCCTAATTTTTGTCAACTGTACCTAATAGCAATCCTCCACAGTGGCCGTCCCCAAATTATATTTAACTTATATTTTAATTTTCTCTCATTATTTTTTTCCCTTTATTAATTTTATGTCTGATAGCTATTGGATGTAGTGTACAGAACCAAGCACTGCTGAAAGCCTGTTCTCCAGCTGCCTTCAAATGCCTGTCTCCAGTGGGAAGTTTGGAGTGTGGAGGCTCAAAGTTTCCATCACTGTGCAGTTTGAAACGTGTTCCACTTAAACAACAAACCCAATCTCTGCAAACACAAAACCAGACTATTCTGTCAGCACTCTACATCCTTCAAACACAGTGAGAAAGTTCTTGGGCTTCCCAACTCCCTCTCCAGGCACATGTAACAGAACTGTTTGATGGTCAGCTCTGCCACGGGTCAGCTGCCCTGACCCCACGGTCCCCAGGGTGGAGCAGATGTCGGCAGAACTCTCCAACTCTTCCATTTCAGAGATGTGCCTGGCTGAAGTCACGCTCTGCCTTTTCCAGGGCTCATAAGAACAAACAAAACAAATCCTCACGGCACACCACAGTGACAAAACTAGGTTACATCCCTGCAACCATAAATTTATCTCCCCAGTCTATCTACATATTCCTACATCCACCTACTCAACATCAGCATCTAATAGGCCCCGTTTTGTGCACAATTTTTGTTTCATAAAAATATCAGATACAAGTTACAACATGCACTTCTCAGGCCCTGATATATGTATCAAGTTGGAACTACTCAGAGGCCCACCAAAGTCCCTCTGTCACTGCCCTCCTCAGCTGGGCAGGGAGAGAATGTAATGGAAAGCTCATGAGAAGAGATAAGGGCAGGAGGAGATCATTCACCTGTTACCTTTGCAGGCAAAACAGATGTGACTTGGGGAAAAATTTATCTGACTTATTACTAATCAAAAGTCAGAGCAGGATCATGAGAAACAAATCTCCTCCCCACCCTTCCTGCAGTCAGTTCCTCACACCTTGTCTCTGCTGGTCCTTCCTCCTCAGGAGTTGGACTCCTCACATTCTTCCAGCATGGGGTCCCTCCCAAATTCTGCAATGTGACTCTTTCCCAAGGGCTGTGGTTATCCATTAATTGCTCCACCCCATCCCTTACTCCAACACCAATACGGCTCAGCCTGTGGTCTGACAAGCCCTTGATTTCTAACAGTGTGCCTACTATCGAGCAGAAAATGCTGTTCTCTAAGTATATGGAGAGTTGTGTCAACAAAGGAATTTAATTGCAGTTTTCTGTTCACATCCCCTTTAGGAGTGAACTTCTTGAAGCCACGTGAGTCCCACAGTTCAACAGTTCTTAAGGGAACAACACAAAGTCACACGTTTAACCCTGCTGTTGTTTCATGAGGCATCTGAAAAACTTCAAGCCACAAGCAGTTAAGGCAACACTTAAACCTTAAGAAAACATATACCCAGGCATGCAAAAGCCCAAAAATAAGTTAAAGGGCCTATCTAATCACAGAATATCACAGTTTCAATGGTGTTGGAAAGGACCTCTGAGACCATCGAGCTCAACCTGTGACCAAACACCACCGTGTCAACCACGGCACTGAGTGCCACGTCCAGGCTTTCCTTAACACCCCCGGGGACCTCAGCAGCTCTCTGGGCAGCCGCTCCAATGTCTCATCACCCGTTCTGCGAACAAATTCCTCCCGGTGTCCAACCTAACCCTCCCCTGGCGCACCTTAACACTGTGTCCTCCTTCCCATCTTTTTTTCAGGAAGGCAGCGTGCACAAGGCGATGTGAATTCCTACAGGTTCCAATTGCAGCGTTATGAAACACGCACTCTCGGTACGAGGAAAGGAAACAAAACACAACAAACAGCCCGGAGAGCCGAAGGGCAGAACGCAGGGAAAGCCACACACCGGACGGGCCATTCCGCTGCCGAGCGCGGGCGGGCGGGGGCCGGACACCGACACCGCGGGCTGGGGCTGACACAGCACAAATCCCGCTCGGCGGG
>JAHLSL010000051.1:5185767-5208772 GCA_025920805.1 Petroica traversi
CTCAGCTGGGGTCCGTCGTTCTGCCGCTGCCGGGTATCGCTCCCTGCGCTGCCCCGCTGGGAAACGGGCTCGGCGCGGCCACAGAGGCCGCGGGAGATGTGCCTGTGTAGCCTAGGGAAGAGAAGGATGAGAGGGGATCTCGTTTATACGAGTCCTATGAGGAGCGGCTGAGGGGGCGGCTCAGCCTGGCGAAAAGAAGGCTCAGGGGGACCTTCTCCCTCTCTGCAACTCCCTGAGGTGAGGGTGGAGCCAGGTGTGGGTAGAGCTCTCCTCCCATGGAACCGGCTGCAGAGCAGTAGGACATAGGCGTAAGCTGCGCCAGGGGAGCTTTAAGCTGGACATCAGGAAAAATCTCTTGACAGAAAGAATGGTTAAACATTGGAACAGGCTGCCCGGGGAGCTAGTGGAGTCTCTTTTCAGTAGTGCCCAGTGACAGAATGAGTAGCAATGGCCATAGACTAAAGTACGAGAAATTCCACCTCAAAAAGAGGAAGAACTTTGAGGTGAGGGTGGTAGAGGACTGGAACAGCTGCCCAGCGAGGATGTGAAGTCTCTCTCTCTCTGGAGACATCCAAACCCACCTGGACACGTTCCTGTATCACTGCTCCAGTAACCCTGCCTGGGCAGGGGGCTGGGACTGGGTGATCTCCAGAGCTCCCTTCAAGCCCTAACAATTCCATGATTCTGTAAGGCAGCTGCCACAGGAAGGGGCACCTCCTGCACCCAGGGCTGTGAGCTCCGTTGGCCACGGCCATCCCTGTCCTAGTGCCCACCCTGGGGGAGACAAGGGCGTGACTGGGGGGGAAAGTGATGGAGGAAATGAGAGAAATCCATGTTAAATAAAACATAAATAGAGTGTGGTGTGCAGAGATGAGAGGCAGGAGGTGAAGCCAGGACATCCTCCATGCTCCCAGGCTTTGTGGCTGGCACAGCACAGCCAGCAAGGCAGAAGGACTCCTTGACATTTCACAGCAACAAGGACAGGACAGTTTATGTCACGTGCTCTGGTGATAACATTTTGGACAGAACACTGCACTTGAGCTTTTCTAAAACACCATTAGGACTGTGACTGTGTGTACTGGGTAACTTGCTGAGGCAGGCATTCAAACATTGGAAGACCGAAAACCACACAGTTTCTCAGTCTGGAAAGCTTTCACTCCTGTACCTTTAGTAACTGGATAATAACAACTAAAAAACCCCACAAACTTAGAGTGAAAAGGAAGCAAATCAGTATTGACAACGGTGTACAAAATCAGTTTTACCTCTCCCAAGATGCAGCATGTGGAAATCCTCACATATATGTGTGTTGTGCCTCTGCAAATTTCTTAAAGAAATACCATCAGAACATGGTTCTGAAATGAATTTTTTTTTTACTATTTTGTATATTTTTATACTTTCTTTATTATACAGAACAGATTTAAGGACAATGCCAAAAGTTTGATAGTATCAAACTAAGAATTTGTCTTTAGAGATGAACAGAGACATCTCTGTTACACAAGTGCCTGGAGAGGAGGAGGTTAGGTTGTAAGATGTATCTTAAATTCTGATAAATTTGGATGTGTTGCTCTAATTCTCTCGGCATTTCCAGGAACTGTAGTTTCTATTTACTGTATCTGATTTGGAATCCTAAGCTGGAAGCTGAGTTTCATGAGAAGGGTGGGTCAGTGTTGAACACTGTATGTTTTGAAAATTGTTTTGCAAATAAGATTTTCAAACTCTTTGACACCACTTGAAACAAGGACGATGAAAAAGGGCTTACTGTTGACTAGACATAATTTTTGTGAAGGTGTACAGTCTTTTACATCCTCAGGCACTATTTCTATTACATTCTCAAATAATTACAGTAAGTGGAATTCTCTAACTGTAGGGTCACTGTTGGCATGAGGAACAATGCAAGGCAGTAATTCACATTCTAAGGGAATAATTTTTCTCCCCCAAGCCAGGACATATCCATTTGGTTTAAAACTGAAGGTACCTTTATTGGGGAATTCCTGTATTAAATGTCACTGTTGCTTCACCTTAAATCAACAGTTAATTAACAAATCAAAGTATCAGTTTAAGCCAAGTAAAAAGACAACAAATCTGAGCAACTGTGGAGTCAACAACTGGTGTATTTCCCAGATTGCATAAATCAGTGTGACAGACTATCAGAGCACACTTAATAATGATGTTTCTTAGAGTAACTACATTGGAAAACCAAAGAAGGGCAAAGCTAATTAACCCTACAACTAGGGCAAAAGTTGGGATATTCGAAAAAAGCAGAATGCCAGTGTCTTCCTCTCAAGTTCAAACTGAGGCCACTGTCATTCAAGTATTATGTGCAATATTGCTTATAAATATTCTATTTGAACTGTCAAGTAATTTTGGGAGATCAAATGTAACAGATCCGTGGTGTTGAAGTCAGTCTGTTCCCCAGCCAGCGTGGAGCGTGCCTTCCACTTCTGCTCAGCTGTGTCTGAAACATTCCCTGCTGTCTGCACCATGGATCCTCATCAATCCCCAGGCTAATTCAGATTCCCAGATAACTGGGACACAGGAGCTGAATTAAGAATAAACCTCACTGTTAAGCATTATCCATAGCAACACAGTTTATTTTTATAACTTATTCCAGTTTTAAAAGCATACAACTGCCAGCGACACACAGGTTGTCCTCTGCAGCTCTTTGGTTTACAGCACCAGGCTTATCTGACATTCCGGTTTCTCTTTCCAAGTGCAGGCTCAGCCCATTACAGCTGCATGCATCCCATACAATGACTCAGTGCATGAGCTTTACCAGTGAGACTGGAAAATGAAAAAATAGCAGCAAATACTGAAATGTTTGTGTCCTGGACCAAATTTTAATGTTTAATCGTCTCTTCAGCGAGATCCACTTTCAACCCAACAAGTTTTGACAAACATGGCAAAACATCAAGTAGTTGCAAGCAGGATAAAAAATAAACCTTGCAGTGAGAGGCTGCTGAACTGAGTCAGGGCCAAACTCCAGCCCTACAAGGCAAACACTGAAGTAAGAGGGGGCTTATACACGTTGTGGTAAGAACATAATTGCACACATTTTCAAGGAATCCAAGAGCCAACTTAGTTTACTCTGAAGGTTTCAGATGTGAATGGTGACTTTGGTCTTAGGTTCCAGAATTAGATAACCTACAGGGACTTAATTTTAAGAATGTTCAGAAATCAGTCCCTTTTAAGGGTTCTGGTCTACACCCAAGAAATGAAGCTTCCAAAATGAAGTCATATTAATACTGTGCACTTTAAGTTTATACTTACTGACATCAGTAGCCAAAATACCCAAAACATGTTAATGTGAATAGGAGTAGGACATTGAGAAGAGGCAGTGCCTCAACCTTAATGAAAACCAAACTGTAGAAATATTGAAGGGATTGAAATAACTCATAGTTAGAAATATATAAAAATTCCAGCTACAATAATTTTTCATGACCTGTAACTTAAAAGTGTTTTGGTCAGTTTTCTCCAGAGCTTCATCTTAACATTCTTTGCTTCAGGGCTAAATACATGAACTTGAAGCCTGAACCAATTTTCTGTGGTAAAAATATATAATGGAGCTAAATAGTATCTATAGAAAGTTGTCATTTTGACTCCCTTTCAGGCATCCAAACAAGCTAGTACAAGGTTAACTCAAAACAACAAACAAGTCAAGTGTGAACTTTTAAGGCACAAATGAGTGTCATAGGATGAGAATATTCATTTCACCTTTAGAGGGAACTGGCTTGCTAAAAGATAGGAAATAGGTAAGTTTTTCCTGTGAAAGGTGTGTTGTATACCCAAGTATCTTGGGTACCCAAGTACCATTGAGCTACACAGTTCTGGTGCTTTGATAAAACTCCATCTGCAAACAGCTGCCCTGTACTGCCCACATCTTGAAACATCACGTGTCCACAAAAGGGTTGTGGTGGTTGCAGGTGGAGCTACCCGAACACTGCAATCTGCATACACCACAGCACGGCCTTTCTTTATTCACAGATGCTCTGCTCCTTTTCATGTCATTTTTCTAAGTGTATGTGTGTGAGTGAAAACAAAATATTTTATATTTTATATATAAAACAGGTCACGTTTGCTCAGGGAAGATGCAAGATGCCTGTTCCCAACCAGTCTTGCCTTCCCAAAACACAGCAACCAGAGCCTGGCAGGCACGTGCAGGCTGCAAGAATGCTGTAGGGTGTACTGAAATGATCCACCCAATTCCAGCATCAGGTCCATGTGGTCTGGGGCTCAAAGCATGGGGCTTAAATTTCCAGGGGTTTTGCACTTAGTCCTGGGGCTTGTCTGATTTAAGGAACCAAAAAAAGCAGAAGGGCATAAAGGCCAGGAAAGTATAAACTGTCTCTGTTAGATGAGTTTGCATCCTGTTTGCTTACTAGAGAAAATATGAACTAGCACAAGCCCAGGAATAAACACGACTGTGAAGTGGAAATATTTTAATACTTTGCCCACTATAGGCATCAGAAGCCTCTGACAGTGCCAAAGTCCTGTTAATTGCACCTGTGTGGCTCATATTAGCACAAAAAAAATTAACACAGAATAAAACACTGAGAAAGGATGGCAGACCTGCAGTAACTGGAAAGGATCAGTTCTGGATTAGAATAAAACTAGCTTATTATAGGTTTTTATTTTTTCTTCTAGGGCAATTTGCATTCTAGTTTACAACTTCCTTGATAAACATTTTCTGTGCCTTGTTCCTAATCAGCGTATCCTTCCCTTCCGATGCTTGGACTGCATTCTCCATGCTTACCTCACATTACCCTTGCTTCTGTTTATTATGAGGACAGTTTATGAAATGCAGCAAGACATGCAGCATCCTTTGGATGCAAGATTTAGTGCTGGATGGAAGCTCTCAGCTACTGCAAGATTTGGAAGAATCTTGTTGTGGAACGAGTTAACCACAGGAGGCAGCTGCCCTTGCTTGGCTG
Organism: Petroica traversi; assembly: GCA_025920805.1. NCBI lineage: Eukaryota > Metazoa > Chordata > Aves > Passeriformes > Petroicidae > Petroica > Petroica traversi. Next base: position 5,190,696 of record JAHLSL010000051.1, read on the forward strand.
AGACAGCTGTCCCTTCAGCTCTTTAATCTCTGAGCTGCTTTTACAGGATTAAACCCTAATCCTAAAGCAGCATGGGAATCAGCAAGAGGCAGTGACAGAATGCAAGCAGCAGTCATGGTGTCTGTGCTGTTCAGAGGGGATAATTAATAAACTGGGGCTTTTACCAGCTTGAGGTTTGGGTGCAGTGAACTGCAGCAGTCCAGCCCAACGAGGAGCAAGAAATACATCTTCAGTCAAGCATAACTTGAACATCAAGTACCTTTCCTTTTAGAAAAGCAGACTGGAGTAAGCAGTCTTATTTTGGACTTGAAGCTGAACATCTTCCCCTTTGTTTTAGGGGAGCATCTAAGTTTAGCTTCAGTCATGTCAATACCTGTTGCAACAGCATTTCAACAGCATCAAGTCCCATAAACCTAATTTATTAGGCTACATCATTCCCGGACAGGTCAGTTTGCTAAGTTTTCCTCCAAGTACTTCAGAATGTTTGGGTGTTCAGGGATAGAGTAATTTCTATAAACAATGAAAATCAATGGTGGTTTAGGCACCTTAATTCTTCGCCTTTATCCTCTGTAAAATGTTTTTAAACACAAAGTTTACCTTTAGTTTTCTCTTTCAGAAGTCACAAATGCACAAAATGACGGCTTTATGAACTGACCAAGTAGTTGCTTGTCTACACAGCAAGTCAGTTCCTGAGCTAATAATAAGAAATCAGGAGCAGTCCTTTCAGCATCTGATTAATTTCTCTTTTTTACTTATATAGAGAAACATTTCAATATTATAAAGGGCTGGATAACGTAAGTGCCAGTGGAGGAACAACAGGTGGTTTTTTAAGAGGTTCTAATATTTGTGGGTTTAAGTTCTTTTCTCACATTTGAAAGGATCCCAGCCATGGATACGACTTCATCCAGGTTTTAGAAGACTCCTAGAAGCTTAAACAAGTGCACTGAAAAAGTTTGTGTTTGTAAACATTTATTCTTTTGAACTGAAAAAGGCTTGCATCAGCACACATTGTACAGACTTGCAAATTACACAAGTTGAAAAATGTTTTCTTTCATTTATGTGCAACGAATCTTTAATGTCCAGTGAGCATCTGCAAATGATGAAAACTTAAACCATTAAAAAGGTTTCCAGCACTTATCAAACACAATTATCTTAGCGTGAAAAGGAAGAGAAAGAGACCCATACTGGTGGGAACACAATTAAAGTGCAAACATTTTGTCACTTGTATGAAGATACATAAAGTTTCTTCACACTTTTGCTAAAAAGAAATATTAAAATGTGATTCAGTGAACATTCTTTGTAACCTATTCATAATCCCCTTCTAGTAATTATTAAACTTGCTGGATCAGAAGCAAATTCTTCAAGGGTACAAACTTGTAATTTTTTTTTTACATTGCTTGAACCTATTGCAAAAGAAAAGGACCACCTAAGGAGTTAAAATTATATTCTTTTTTTTTAAAAAAAAAAAGACAGAAAATGAAGAACAACAAGAAAAAAAAGAAAAAAAGATTTTTAAAAAAGAAAAAAGACACAAGGGACAAAGAACAGGTTAATGTGAAGATCTGGAGTAGTTTGCTAGAAAATGAATATAATTCCTTGAGAATGGTTCTCTTTTCCCATCCACCAATCCTCAGGTTCCTGCCTTGGAATGGACAGCTGTGTGCTGGCTGTGAAAAGGGATTATAAAATACAAATCTGCATATGGATTTTTATGAACATCTGCTGTACAATAGAACTTTGGATCTGATACAAGATTTCAAAAATATAAAACAAAACTACTATAAAAGTAGGGGGCATTTCAGCAGCACTCCGTACAGGAGGCTGCCTGTCGCAAAGATGATTCCTTGCTATTGTCTGGGATTAACTCTGTAAATTTTTTTCTTCATCTTGCTGGATTCACTGGGTTATTTATTCTTCAATGGCAAATGTCATGTGACAAAACATCCCAGGAGTCTCTATGAAGAGAACGGAAACCCCATGACATCAAACCGATCGAGGAGGGAGGACATGGAAGCAGTGAAGGCCGAGTGTCCAGGGTGTGACTGCTACTGAGAGCTGGCCCTCTCCAGGACGTGGAAGTCGTAGTGCTTCTTGCTGGTTCTCAGGCGGAACTTGCCCACGGCGCTGCCGCTCTGCCTCTTGAGCGCGCTCTGCGCGGCCGCCATGCTGGGGAAGGTGGCCAGCACCGTGTAGGTGGAGGCCAAGTCCCCGGCGCGCTCCGAGCCCCCGTCCCCGCAGAGCCGCCGCTGCTGCTGCTGCTGCTGCAGGCACTGCGAGTCCCGCAGCCACCGGATCTTGGCGCCCACTTTCAACAGTTCTCCAAAGAGTTTCTCTGCTTCCATACGAGTGATGCCCTCTGGCAGCTCAGTAATTTCTAGAACTTTCCCCACAACTGAAAGGAGAAAAACAGTGAATCTAAATTGGTCATTGCGCTTAGTGATACAAACACCCACAATGGAAAATGACTTATTTCGTACTTGTATCTTCAGCTCTCTGATACCAAATCCGCAGGCTTTGCCTTCCTGATATTCTAGAGAGCCTTTGGTCTCACGTTTAGCACTACTTACAAATACAATTTGCTTACTTGTACAAGTGTGCAAATAAAAGCTGGGCATACAAAGACGGCCCTCAGGACAAAGAGGGTAAAATAATAAAATCATCAACAACTCATTTTGCAGTGGGTTTCAGAACTCACTATAGCATCTCACCAGCCTTGCCTGCCAACACTTCACAGATCACCACACCAGAAAAACTAATCTGGCTTCTCTCAAAAAAATCCTCTCCACTAAATTGTTAGAAAAAACGGATTTATTTGTAATTTTCTGTGAAGAGTTGATAGTAGGTAGCAAAAATTCTTTCCAGTAAAGTCATGATAGATGCCACCAGATTTCATTTGGATGACATTTTTACCAATTCCAACGAGCTGATATGTCTCCTAGTATGTCCCTCAAATCCATGTGATTATATATATTAGAAAGGGGAAAACTAAAAAAAAAAACCAAAACCCAAAAGCACAAATTCATTTGTAGTTTATGTCTGATTTCACTTGTTACATCAGTAAAAGAAATAGGGGTGTATATAATGAAAATTTTATGTAACAATATCATAGAACTTAGGTCCAGTAAACTGACAAACTTACTCTTTTCTTTCTTTTAGTACTCTCCAGTCCTGAATTTCTTTGGTCTTTTCTCCAGCCTTCAAAACTACACTCTTCCCATTTAACTTCCCTCTTCCCCTCCCTTCATGCCTTTCTCTCCATCCTTATGTTTCCAATGTTTGCCATGTCCATTTCTTTACAATTACTCTTCACTCTGGCCCTTCTCACCCATGCTTTTCCTGTACAGTCCCAGCCCATTTCCATATTTCATTTTTCTGGAGGACTGTGTCAGTCAGCAATTCTGTACCTGGTTCTCCTGCACCAAGATCTGCTGAAGCAGCCTTCTTTGCTGGTTTCTTTCCCCTGTTTCCATGTCTGTTTCCAGGCTGACCCTGGGAAGATTGACATAAAGGGTGTACTTTAATGACAATCCATCAGTATCTTCAAATTTCTAGTCAGCTCATAAAAAGCAGTGGAGAGGAGTGTCTGGAAAACAACCTGCACTACCATGGGACAGAGAAGATTTTCACATCCAATTTTAGTCATTGAGTTTTATAATCCTTCAGTCAGGCACATTCAATCCTTCACTACAGAAGAACAGGAGGGAATGATGGGGGGGGGGAAAATCACCTTAAATCATCTTGGAGGAATTCCCTCTGCCCAACCATCACATCCTCTAGCTGGCATTGGGTAGAACTGAGCAAGGTAGAGACAGGGGGTACGCATGTCCCATAAATTAAATAGAGGGAAAGATTTTTCAACTTTGCTAACACCAATATTTTGGGTTTGTATTTCTTAAAATGAACAAACCTACTTTTTGTTTACAAATTACCATCTGTATTTTTGATTTTTTTTTTTTTTTTTTTTTTAGAAATGGTTACTTGAATAAAAGAAAATCCTTTTAGCAAAGGGTCTCCTTTAGATTTTTGGATTAGCTAGTGAATTGCTTAAAATTAAAAAATCCATCATCTGCACTGCGCCTAAAAGCCAGAGTTCAGACAAATGTTTCCCATTTTTTTAATACAACAAACAAGAATAATGGATAGTATTGACAGAGAATAAAACTTATTGTAAAGCAAGCACCTTCCACACAATTACTCTCCAAGTGCAATAACACATTCCCTTATTCAAGGTGGTTGTAATGATAGTCCTGAATTGGATTTTTTTCACTGTTGCCATGAGATTGTTCTCTTTTAATACCTGTTGGCTTGTTACTTGTCCACGTAATAAAGATGGATTGTATTGCAGGGGTTGGCCAAGCAATGGGTATCTGGCATCTCCTTAAAGAGAAAGGTAATTAGAAGGGTTTTTCTGTTACAGGAAATCTCCTCCAAGTCCCTCTCACACTGAATATGTTACACAGAAGAGAAAGAAAAATTGCTGTGCACAAAGCCAAGTGTCTGGCTGGGCTAAGAACCTCAGAGCTGCCCTGATTCCATCAGTGTCAGCCAAGTCCTGATTCCAAGGTGAAAAGGTACAAACTTTCTGGTATTAAGGGATTACACCCAAAGTTTTTTCTTCACTGCAATCTTATCTAAGTCCTTTCATTTCAAAGTGAGGTTAATACATTCCTATTTGCTGCAAGGATCCACAAAGACAATGCTAGAAGTTTTCAGTAATCACAGCAGATTGAGGGAGCCAAGGGCTGTGCTTCAAACAGGCCACCTGGAATTTTTACAATACCAGAATATAAAGCAATGACAATGATTATGCAACAAGTAAGACAAAGACAAGAAAATATGGTTCTCTTTATCAATAAGAGAGACATACAGAATTTTATATTTTGATTTAACATAAATCTTTCTGCAGAACAGACCTATTAATTTTGAGTTTTGGAGTTTTACCAGGATACTTTTGCTCACTAACAAAAGGGGTTTATATCATTGTATTTTAAACATTCTCAACTATCCCGTCTCAGTGAAAACTCCCTATTTTCTGTTTTTCTGTTGACATGGCAGCAGAGAATTGAAATTCTTCTACAAGGAATTTTTTGTGTCCTTGGATGGGTCCTATCTGAAATTCTATCTGAGGTACAGTCCTGGCTAGAGGCTCTTTCCCATCATGCTTGTTCTTCTACTGAGGAATGAAGAATACATGCTTAGGCAGTGCTTCCATTCAGTGCATATCAACTAACGATTTATGGTTATGACTTGAAGCTGAATTCTAGCAAACGTTTTATTAATCCTTTCAATGCTGAAATGGGAAATTTCACAGTATGAGAAAGCCAGTGTGCTAGAGAAACACTGAGGAGGAGGTGAAAAGTCTTGGAAGATACAGGGGACAGTTTCACTGCAGAGTGATAAGGTGAAATTTTAAATGATGCTTGACTGAATAAATTTGGTGATTCTGCTTCAATTGCAATACTACTGAAGTGAACCACAACTCACCAGAAAATCTTCATATAACTTGTATTTTAAAACATTCAAATAAAAATCACACACACATATTAGTTAACTAAAAATATACCTTGTCCAGGGACAAAAGGTCTAGAAAACTGGGACACAATAGAAAGAGGTGTCAGTGTGGGACGGATGTTCTTCATGTTTGACAGCTGGGCTGGTGCTGGTGATTGGGCCGGTGAGGTGACAGGGCTGCCCAGTTGAGGACTGTGCTGCAACTGGAATAAACAACATATCAGTGTTTCAGAAAGTAATATCTGAACGAGCTGAACTGCACCCACAGACTTGTAAGACTTAAGTGAAGTTAAAATAGCTCTACTAAGTATAATCAGAGCAAGATTTTCATTCCCCAAAAAGAACTTCTGAAAAAAGACAGAATTTATGCATATTTTAAATCATCCCGGCGAAGCAAACCAGCACGTCCTACCTGTGCAGCGCCGTCTAAAGTGCTGAGTTCCGTGGCCTTGTGCCCGCGGGGGTGCTCACAGTAGTACTTGCCGGCTTTCCTGTGCGGCGGGGACGGGTTCCGCGGCGCGGCGCTGCCGGGCACGTTGAGCTGCATCATCACCACCCCCCCGGCGGGCGGCGGCGCTGCGGCTGCAACACAGGGAGCACGGGCGGTCAGCGCAACGCGCGGGGAGGCACCGAGAACAGGGGAAATAACGCAAGGAACAGGGCTTGCTAGAGAAGCTGCTGATTCTACACAACTGGAGCAGTGACTTCTGTACAATTGCATTTCCACTATCAGCTACACCTGCAGCAGTTAACTCAGAGAGGCTTCCCCAGAACAAGAGATAGTAGAGCCACTGAAACGCATTGCTCAGAATATTTTTGAACAAAATCACTCTTTTTGTTAGTAGTTGACAGTATTCAACATTCACTGCAGTCTCTGTCAGTGCCATACGTTGCAGAATGAGATATTAAGTGAAAATATGCTTAATTTAAAAACAGAAGTTTCCTAGTCAGTTTTACACGATGTACAGCAATGCAGACTCAAAATGTTTTCGCTGATAGCACAGCAAATATCAAAAAGATTGGGATCAGCCTTTAGTCTAGGCAAGCTCACCCTCACAAGTTCCCTAGGAATCCTTTTCTGGGCAGATACTGCAAACCCATCCCCACACCCTGTCCCACTTGGGTACTGTGGCAGCCACAGAAACACCAGAGTCAGGGGAGAACACCTGAACATCCAGCAAGGTTTCACATCAGGAGCTGTAAGGAGAGGCTACCCAAGAGACAAACCATCCTCCCCCTCTGCCCCAGGTAATTTATATAATGCCCTTTTTATTTTAAATGGTTGTTTGCAATTTCCTTCTCTGCTCTACCCTCTGTTTACAGCATTTCTCAGAAACTGTGATTAAACACATGATTTAAACATCATTTAATCATCCATCTTTACAGCAGGATTCTGCAATCTTCTCAAATTACTGCTACATCATAGCATCAGTGAGGAGCAGTCAGATACAGATTATAAAATGCCATCATCTGCTGTTTTTTATAATGGGCTATTGTTTTCACTACCCCTGGGCTCCACAAAGTGAGGCTTCTTCAAAAATCAAACCAAACAGTGTAGAATTAAGGAACTCATAACATTAAAACTACATTAGCTTTTGTAAATTGTATTTGGAAATATTTATTATATGGGTAACTGAATTAATATTATTTTCACATCTATACTTTCTTTTTAATGGCAAGAAGTTTTACCCAGGTGCTACAGATTGCAATCGAAGCGCCAGATTTCTGGCGAGCTTTTAGCAGAAGATATAAAGTAAGGAGTCCCTGAAAGAGCCACATTGTGAATATTTCTGTTTTGTTGCACAGCAGAATAAAATACAGCTCTGTTTATGACTGCTACGTAACCAGAATAATATACAACACAATAGGTTTCCACAGGTAAAGCCATAAACTTATCTAGTCCATATATGTAAACCTGAGATATACCTACACTTAACAATCAAAAATGGGTTTCATTTTAATATTCTACACCTATATTTATATACATTATAAATTATAATGATTTACATCTTCTTTGTTTATATACAATATTTCACTCTGCAACACTTTAGCATACTGTTTTTGACTGATCTCTCTTCTGTGAGAATGGAACCCCAACAAAAACATGTTTGTCTTTCAGAAACATCTGCAGCACCATCTCTAAAAGAGGTCAGTCTGAAATGCAATTTAAACTGCAAAAGAAAACTTCATACATTCAGAAAATCATGTTTTCTTTTGCTTCTAGTTCTGTAGCATTTCAGGAAATTAAAATAAATGGAATTCTTTTCCTAACCGAGCACCCTGACACAATGAAGTGTCATACAGTGCATAAGTCAGTTTGCAGGCACCTTATGGCCTGTCAAATCCTGTGAGAGGGGAAACCCAGAAATCCTTCAAAGCCTCCCCAGCTTTCCAGTCTGTTCCCCTGAAACACAATTCTGCTCCTTGTCTGTGGACCTGCTCACTGATCCCACCTCAGAGGTCTTCACTCAGCATCTCAATGTCTGCACTTACTGAAAAGCACAAGTTTTGATTTATTCTCTCAGGATTTGCTCCCCCTCTCCATTGAGGGCTTCCTCCTTCCTGAACCTTCCTTAAACCCCAGTTTACAGGTCTGAACCAGGCCATCCAAACTGCACAAACCAGCACTTCCAGGATAGGTAGGAGGGCAGCAAAACAAACCAGTGCAAGGCCAACTTTAGACATTCTGAAATCACAATATTTCAGAATTAAAGCCAAACAAACTGGAAGCAAAATGGAAACAAAACCAAACCAGCCCATGAACTGCTAACCCAATGATCTTGCCACTTGACTGCATGTTATCTATTTACTAATAAACAGGCTCAAAAATACCTTAAAGATAAATGTTTGTAAGAAACACCACATCTGCAGCAGAATCTAGGTCATTGATCTAGGGTTGCTCAATCTAGTGCTTGCTTGCAAAGTACTGAGATAGCAGAATCTGAGATTATCCCTTTATAGCAACCAAACCAAAATGTATTGAATTCCCTAATAGTAAAATAAGGACTGTGGTCTCAGGATTGCTCTATAATCTTTTGTTTGGTGGCTAACCCTCAAGCTCTTATTTTCCTGACCAGTCCATCAATTTTATGGTTGGATCTTCAGATATTAACATTTGGATATTAACATTTACAAAGGTTTCATGGATTGACAAGATCTATGTCAATACTGCTTTCAAACACATTGAGGCTTCTATTTACACACCTTCTAAAAATTACCCAAGTATTCTGTAGAGCAAAACCTTCTGAACCTGACTTAAATGTTTCTGCTGAGTAACATTTACCTGCTCAGGGTGGCGGCCTCCTTGCAGCCATTGTTTCCAAGTTATCATTTTAAAAGATACAATAATAGCAATACAGATGAAGAACTAAAAAAAAAAAATCAGAGATGGCACTCAAGTTGCAGTTGTTGTTCTAGCAGTTAGCCATGAAACCAATCTGGAAGTTGACAGCAGGTTCTAGACAGAATGGCTTAGATGAAAATCCCAGTAAAAAATACCTTTTTTTGGCTGCATGATGGAAAGACCAGTGGGTGAACTTTTACATGATGAGGGTGCAGACACTATGCTGTAGTGCACAATGGAAGCAGCCTGCTGTGGCTTTGACTTGGATGAAGGTGGCAATAATGTAGGAGGTGATGGCTTCTGACTTGAATGGTTGCTATAAACTATGAAAGTAAAAGCAATAAATAAGGCTGCCATAAAAACAAAACACCCCACACAGCTTTAAAGTACTTTCAGCTTTCCAGCAGGTCAAAAAGCTACCCCAGAGTTTTCAAACTCCTCTCAAGATCTCTTAAGAAAATCACTATTCCTACTCTGTTAACTGAAATCTAGAATAGTTCTTGAGTAGAAGAGCCAAATAAGCTGCTTCCAAAATGTATCTCACTCCTTCTGTCAAATAGAAACCCAAATCTCAAAGTTTTCAGACCCATCAGGTTATTCAGGAAAGAACAGAAGTGATTCTGCTGCCACTGTAGGTTCCCATGTCTGTCGTAACTCACCGGTACACATGCAAGGCATTATGATGTATGATATTGAATTTTAAGTAAGTAACTTTAGATATTTCAAAGATAAACAAATTTGAGATGTCAAATTAATCTGCGTCAGGGTTAAAAATGGAAAATAAAAAGTAGAACAAAAGAAGAAATAAAATACAGCAGTTAATTTTAAATCAAACCCTTAATAGCAAATATCCGGTCACCCAGCATAATATTAGCTAGACATTTTTTCAGCTTATCAAAAAAAACTTTATTCTCCCAACCTGCACACTGCTGTCCTTGAAGCTGCTGTGAGTTGCATGGTGATGATGTTCTAGGAAACTGTATCTGCTCTGATCCAGGAGGCTGCAAATATCCTACTGATGAACTAGAATAACAAAAAAGAACATGACTAACAGGCATTTATGCTACACTCATTTAATCACGACTTCTGCATTTGTTGTCTACATGTACTGCAAATCACTGAGTTTCTGGTAATTTGAAATCAACAATATTCCCACCTACCCCTGAATTCATTCATTCTTCAGAAGACTGAGGTTTTCCACCTCTTCCTTAGCAAAAACACGTGCCCTGCCTACACTGAGAAGCTGTACTAATTCACCTATTTTGCTATACTATTCTTGTGTCCATAGCTCTATATCAGCATAAAGACATGCAGAATAACATTCATAAAAAGACAATTTGTTGTCTTGGTCACTGGAGCAGAATTAGGTCTCAGTTAAGTGATCCCCACAGCCTCTGCAATGAGGATTTGGGATGCACTCCCTGGGGGCTGGCCCAAGGCAGCTGGGGCAGCACACCAAAGGACACAGCTCTGCTCCAGGGTCCATGGCACAACCCTGAGACGAGATGGCTCTTCCAAAGAGGGGTGTGAAAAGGAAAAGGGCATAAACCACCTTTCAGTTGTTTGCAAAATATATGAAAAGCATAACTTTAAAAGTTTATTTGTGCCAGGTAGTTTTTCAGGGTAATCAAGGGAAACCAGGTAACAGATATAGCTGGATTCTATTATACCACTAATGCTCAGCCAGAACATCAGGTTGGTGGGCCATAATCAGAACAGTGCCTACAGAATCCTCTACTAACAGATCAACATTCTGAGAAAAAACCAGTTCCTTCAAATTGTAGGAAAAAAAAGTAGGTTTAATCCTCTTGGATCTACTATTTTTACCTATGTTGTCAAAAGTTTGTTCCATCCTTTGTCCCATAGTTCATTTATATAATTTCAAAGATTCCCTTCCATTAAAGCAGACAAAACCAAGTGAAAACTAACACAGATTCTCTCACGCAGCTCCTGATCTGCCTACTGATTCTAGTTTTCAGCAGTGACCTGCAGGTTTGACACTCAGCTCCTGCAGAACAGCATTCTGCTTTCCTTGTCCAAGGGCTGCAGCATAACTATTCTGATGAAAGCAAAATGCTGGCATTAGTTGCTACTTTGCTCTGAATGCCTAATAAATGAGAGGGACATTCTAAATTACACAAAAGATCAAGCAATCAAACTTAATTCAAAGAAAGTCAGGGATTATGCCTACCTGTGACTTCACTGAATCTCAAATAACTACAGAACAAGATTAAAAAATCTTCAGATGCAAAGACCAGGAATTCAGATTTAAGCAGATGAAACCATGTGGCGATGACACAAATACTGCTGAAGTCTCTGCACTCACAAAAGGATGAACAAGCTTTATACTATTGCTGCTTATTTAAAAGCTCCCAGGTATTTTTAAATGCTGCACATTTGTAAGTTCAAAAAACTCAAGAGAAAAAATTGTAACAAGCATTAATCCTAGTGAATTCTCCTGTGTACTTGCCTATCTGTTCTCAAATAGACTGCTTTGGGGACATTGATGGATATTCAGGGAGGGCTGTGCATGCAGACCAATTTGCTGCTACCAAGGTAGGTAAAAAAAAAGAAAAGAAAAGAAAAAAGGTTATTTATCAAACAAAAGCCAAGTTTCTATACTTGTTTCATAGCCAGCTTGGTGCCAGCAGGTGTCATCTACAATACAAAGCTAAGCCTTTTCCATGCAAAGTTTCAAAAAAGAAGTCAGTCTTTTTCTAGGATTAAAATTATTTTTCCTCTACACATTATTAATGTAATATCTTTGACAAAATCAGTGAATATGGGTAGTCATCTTAAATATTGCTGCAGAGAGACTGAGCTGCTGAGCACACTGGTGTTTCTTGGGTAAGAAAAGGAATGCAGAAAACTTAAGAGGTGGAACTGTGGTAAAGCACTGCTGAAAGTGCCATGGAGACAGTGTTTTCCAGTCCAGCAAGTATGGCATGGCTAAAGCAGTATGGTTGTTTCACTTAATTACATTAGAGCAAAAATAATAGAGTGCCTGTAAGTCTGCATTTAAAATACTAGTTTTAATACTGGCAGCACTAAAAGCATTTCCTGTCAGTTCTTACAAAGCCACTAAGCCCAGCTGCTGATAAATCAGTTAAACTCACCTTAGATTATTCTGTTGCCCTGATGGAATGACACTGTAGTAGACTGGCATTCCTGTGGTGGGCAGCCCTTGGCTGGACTGGCTGGGGATTAGAACAGGCTGCTGATATGTCTGCTGGGGCACTGCTTGGGAACCTTGAGGCACTGAAACCTGCAATGGCCAACACAGTCAGATTTTCTCCTGCTGACAATGCTTCTTTCTGCCTCTCAACCATCACACAGTTGATAAAAGAATCTTAAAAAACACTAGAAATTGAAAGATCTCCCGGAGTTCTCTAAAACCTGAAGAATGGTGATAACAGTAGCTAAAATAACAACACTCTTTTAAAAATAATTCTTTGAATCTTCTTCCCACAAAATGGAAATGTTGGCTTCAAGGGACTCCTTGAATTAACAAGCTATTTTCTCTACAATAGAAAGTGGGGTGGTGGGAAGGAAACCTTCCAAGCTTTACTTCCTGACCTTCTGAACTGCAACTGCTGCAGCACTTGGCTTTGAACAGGACCAGAACTTGTGCACAGACTTTCTTCTCACTTCAGTTGTGGGTTTGTATGTTAAACTTCTGTCCCCAAAGTCAGCTTTGACACCTGCTTGCAGCTTTCTACCATTTCTACCATAAAGTAATGGACTTAAAGGAAACCCCAGCACTCAAACCCACAGAAGAGTCATTGGAAAGTTCTGAATACATTTACCCACCTGATAAGATGGCACTGAGGGATATGGAACAATCACACCTTGAATTTGATTCCCAATGTTGTTGTGTTGGCCACTGACTAGATTTTGATTCTGAGACTGCTGAACTCCAACTAAACCCTGGTAGTTTTGCTGCTGGTTGGGCAAAATCTGGTAACCTGAAATTATACATTTAAATCTTACTTTGAAATAATGAACACATTTTAAGCACAGTTGCCTATGCGAAAATACACGTGTAGCATTTTCCAATGGCTTGTTTAATCTGGCAACTTCACAACAGTTGAACTTATCATGCATATAAAAGGAAGCCAACATTAAATGTAATAGATTTACTCATTTGGATTCAGCATGAAATATTATCCATACTGTTTGCAGTGCTGCTCCCACATGCGTGCACTATTCATTTACACTCTGGCTTACATGCATTAACACCTTGATTTGGCAGGTGAAAGCTGGAAGCACTTGAACAAAGCATGCTTGACAGGATCAAACCCAATTCATTGTCTGGCATTGTGATCAAGGCCATTCCAGGTATTTCAGTTTGGAAATTCTAAATATGCAAAATTCAGCTTGGACCTCAGGTGCCCCAGGGGTCAGAGCATCTTGACTGCAATTCAGAACTAAGTCAGACTTCAGGAAAATTTGCATAAGGCATGTATGAAAATCTTTTCCAAACGGGTAATTTATACTGAAATCTGTAATGCTAAAACCAGCTGGGGACTGAGAAAATCTTCCAAGTTCAAGCCATGTTGGTACATAGTGGAAGACATTTTATATTCAAAGTTATCTTAGGGATAAAAAGAAAGATTTTCATATTCACCCCTCTATAATGTCTCTAAAACAATTTATTATTCTTAAACAGCTATCCTCTCCTATCTTTCAAAACTTGCCTAAAAACCCCCACCCCTCTCCAAAACCCAAACCAAAACACCCCAAGCATGAGTGCCAAACAGGAAATCTGTGCATTTTCAAAGTCTAACCTAAACTCCCCTTTTCCTCTTTTTAAAAAAGCATATAGCAGGTAACTGCTACCATGACCCAAACACATGCAGAACACAAGTTCTTTTTGTCATGTTCTGTCATACAGGTGTGCACTACTTACCCCATCAGCAAAACCCCAGCACAGTCAGTGTTTCTGAGACAAAGCCAGTTATCCCTCCAGAATAACAAAACTGGGCTTGTCAAGATGCACTGACGGCAAGAAGAGTCTGTGTTTGAGTTGGACACATCCACAGCCCACTGACCTTGACATTCCCCATGCTCCCTACCTTGGCATGGAACTATAACAGAGCAAATTTAGCTGCAAAAACTCACTTGGGTTTTCTTTAAACTGTGCTAAAAAAAAGGCTTGGTCTATTCTGAAAGCAATTCAGTTAACATAAAACACCTTTTTGTGAGCAGCACCCACCGATGTTCATTGATTTCATCCACGCAGGGTACAATGAACATTGTGCACTAACAGCCTCAGCAGGCTCTCTATAGAAATTGCAACAATGAACACTAAAAGAAGACTGTTAATATAATCAAATATTGCTTCAGAAAATTAAAGGGAAGAAGGTTCAGTTTGTTAAAACCAAGACAGCTATTCATTAGAAACACACAACACTACAAATATTTTCAGAGGACTAGACAAAACTTCAGAACAATACAAGCTTGAAGTAGGATTAGTACTTAGAATCATTAATAACTTAAGTTCAAACTGTGCACAAAATGCCCTTCATATCTACAATAAACAAAATGCTTTAACATACTTTGCTACAAAATGATCTATGGCCCTAAAAAGCAGCAGAATGGGAAGTTGTGTGACAGACCCAGTCAGTGCACCTGCAGTCTGAACCCCTCATGTCCCAGAAATTGCAATGGACTCGAGAGTAGCTGTGCAGCCTTTTCTGGCACTTGCAGAGACAGACACAATCAATTCTGCAAGCAGAGGGAACTGGAACAATACAAATTGGCTGCCATGAAGATTCCCCAGAGCGTTCCAAAGAAGGCTCTATTTTTAGCTGCAGTTTCACCTCTGCATAGAGTGGGCTGACAGAAATGCAGCACTCAGCACAAACCCCACACCTGCCACAGCAATTGTCCCATTACACAGAAATACTCTGAAACTGGAGTTAAAAAAGGAGCAGGTTTCTTAATATTTACATAATTCAAAAGAAATCACAGTTAATATAAGAAAAGTTAACTTGCAGAATATAGAAATACATTTTCTGAATAATGCATTAGGAGTGAGAAAAAGTTTATTCAAGGACAGGAAAGCAAGTACAACCATTTGGTTAACGAGCTGGGAGCTGATGAGCTTGGTTATAACTATTACAACTACAGCTATGGTTACAACTGGAGTAGTTTTAACCCTGGCTTGTGAAGCAGAAGCCAGTTGAGCTGCAGCTGATGTTCCTACAGGAACTGTAGTTCAGGTTAGCTTTTTAAACAACCTGTAGTCAGGTCTCATGGTAACTGGGCTTACGTTATAATGGCAACCAGAAATACCTTTTTCTTAAGGAGAGTTTTCTTCTCCCAACATCTTTTGGGCAACGAAAGCATTTTTATTAAAAGTGAAACCCCCCAAATATTTCACCTGAAACCCCTTTAAAAAGGAAGCCAGGAAGCAGCTGAAAAAGAGACCGGTTCACTGTGAGAAATGTAAACCTCTCAGACAGTGTTACGGCCCCGAATCCAACAGCTCAAAGTCAGGCCACTCCTCAACATTAGACCAGAAGTGGCTGCAGTTGCCATGCTCTCAGCAGCTGTCATCTTTTATCTGAATTTGTGTTTGCTAAGTTAGTAACCACTTTCTGAGATGAGTAAACCCCATGGCTTTTATGTAATGCAAGATTTGTAACTCTCATTTTTGCCCAGGCACTTTGCTGTGTGAGCTGAGTAACGTGGTGCCTTGGGCTCAAAACCACACATTGCTAATAAGCATCAACCACTTCAGGTGTAGCTTTATGTCAAATTAATACAAATAGCAATCGTTTAAAATAAATTAAAGGAGAGAGAATTTTCAAATACACCATCTCATGAGGTGTTTCCAGAACAGATAACAAGACATGAAACCATCCATTTCTAAAATGCTGATTCAAATTTACCTAAAAGCATTAAATGTGAACCAGCAATGGCTGGAGAGCAGTTTGGAGATTTTCAGGTAAACCCTAATTATGCAGTTTCTGCTAAGAATCTTCTTTCTCCCATTAGTGCTGGTAAACACCAAGTAACCAAACATTGAATAGAATTATTGGCTGGACTATACCCACACTACTAGAAATGACCCCTTGAGGTCAGAGTGCAAGTACAGGGCACATGATCAAAGCAGTAAAGCAGCTATCTGCACAGCTTATTTTATTTTTCCAGGACAGAAAGGAAGTTTATCTGCTAACACTTTTTAGCCACAGGCAGTGAAATTCAGTTAAAATATAAAGAGCTAAAAACATACAAGAAAGGAACTTACCTAATAGCAACCAGTTCATCCCTGTGCACTTTATCACCCCATGCTTTCCAATGCAGACTGGTTTGTTTGGGTACCAATGTGCACTGAGCTCTCTGAGTTGGGGAGTTTGTGTGCTACTCACACAGGGTGTCCCCAAAGAGGGAGTAATCCCCCTTGAGCCTCAGACATTTTGCTGTTAAGTAGTCTAGGTATTAAAAACTCTGAGGAAGGAAAGCAGGTTGTGTAATACAGTTGGGTAACACATCTCTAAAACCAGTGGATAACACAAGTTGCAAAACCAAGTAAATTGCTTTCCTTTGAAAAAAATCTTTGTGAATTGAACCCTGAATAACTCCATCAAGTGTTGCTGCTTTTGGAGCACTTCCTAGAAGTGCAGAAGAGGAGCCATCCCTCTTACATGCTACTTCACAGGACATAAATAAAGCCAGTTAATATTTGTAAAAGCTGATCTTTCATCCTGTTTCTGCAGAGCAACACATAGTTGGAGGCAGGGGGAGGAATTAAAAAACATCTTCCTGAAGGAAACTCAGACATAATGTATTCAACTAAGAGCTGGTATAAAAGCCTGGCCTTTAAGGATCTCTGCCTCCAAACATCTCTAGTTACTTCTGAAAGTTTTGACCATGACTCAAGATAGTGCTGAAAAGTAAATTTTTTTCAGGAATACAAATCTTACTGAAGAAATCATAAGAATATTTAGAAGTACAGATTGTCAGAATAATGGTAGCTATAGTAAATATTTGTAAGGAAAAAAAGACAACAAGAAAGGAAGGAGATAGTAATGAAGCTTGCTAACATTCATAGAAGGGTGACTCAGTTGAAAAGTCTTTACTGAAATAGGTAACTACACAAGTCTCATTATATATTCCATCTAATACCTGATACCTTTAATCATAGGACAGAAAGACAGGGTAAAAGTATCACAAATATCTTCTGCACAGGATTCTTTTCATGCCACAGCATCTAAGATAAGTATCTTTAGCTTAGAACTTTCAGTTAAGGTACGTCTCTTCAATGGTACATCATTTGAAGGCACCAATTCCTCTTACTTTGCAAGTTAATCAAGTTACTAGTTACTAAGTTACAAATTTTAAAAATTATTAACTTTTATATTATAAAAAGCCTATAATTAAAGTTACAGCATGAGCCACTTAAAGGAATGGCTTGAATCCCAAGTTTCATGCACAAGTGGCTCAAAATTTTCCACCTTAGATTAGACACAGTTTGCATTCTACATTTGATCCTCTATTTGAAATTATACAGCAAAGTAAGTTTAAAATGAAAAAGTGGGAGAAAAACCACACAAAGTGTTGTAATGAAATGCTGAAGGAATTGAACAAACCTGTCTGCTGGCCAGGCTGGGGCAGGGCCTGGTTCTGCTGCGTGCTGTAATGCACAGAGACAGGGCGGTACTGCTGGCTGGAGTGCGGGTACTGGCTGGGGCTGCAGTAACAGGGTGGCATCTGCAAAGCAACAAGCACAGCTTCACCACCTGCAGCTTTACAGAAGGCAGGCACTTAAATGCAAAACCCATAAAACAAAGATGCAAAACTTATTAAAAGGTGCAAAGGATGTTAAATAGTTCAGCGATTCAAAAATAACTTATACTACATAAATTCCCTCTTTAACAGCCAACTTCGCTCGTTTCCTTGTTGAAGCAACAATCTCCAGTTTCCACCAAGAGGCATCTGAGAGACAAGAAAACTATGCAGAACACAAGCAAGTCAACAGGAAAACCTGTGAGATTGTTGCTCCTCAAGTAAACTGAAGTCGTTCATTACAAAACACACACCCAGAACAGACCCAACCCCAGAACACAGCGAGCCCCGGGGGGCCCGTGTGAGAAGCTCCCGAGTAGAAGGGCAGGGTGAGTTTTCCCCCGGAGCTTTGGGAGGCCATCGGGGCTGCAGTACCTGTGGCACGGGCTGCTGCACGTATCCCTGCTGCGGGAGCACGGGCTGCCCCACG
>JAHLSL010000051.1:5219347-5269127 GCA_025920805.1 Petroica traversi
CCCTCTCTCACACCCAGAGCCTGCTGTACCTGCCTGCCCCTCTCTCACACCCAGAGCCTGCTGTACCTGCCTGCCCCTCTCTCACACCCAGAGCCTGTCCCGAGGCTGCCATACCTGTCTTGGAGAGCCTGCCCGTGCCCTTGCTGCTGCCCGAGCTGTCGGCGCGGCTGAGCACGGAGATGCCGCTGAAGCTGCTGGCCTTGGTGACCGCGGGCCGCAGGTTGCGCAGGGAGCTGTCGGAGTCCGTGCTGCTCCAGGGCCGGGGCTCGCAGAACCGCAGTTCCGTCTCTGTGCTGCTCTGGTGGCTGTTTGCCGACCTCCCCGAGGCCTCCTTGTTGATTCTGCAAGTCACAAACTCAACTTTTAGCACAAGCGGCACTTGCAAAATAAGGAAAAAGGAGGAACAAAAAAAGGAAACAAAAAACAAGAAAGAAAAGGTAAATGCATGCAGAATACTTGGGGTTTTGTTTATTTAAAAGAAAGCATCAAATACCTAAGTATCTGTCGTCTTTGCTGTGTACTATTAGTTTCTTCCTCCTGGATTCTGTTGACATTTTAATAAGATAGCTTAATATTTATTAGGAAAATAGGAAGACAAAAGAGAATTAAACAGCAAATTTTCTTACCTTTTATCAGTGAAATAATTCTCTTGGGAACACAGGGACTGAGGGGCAAAGAAGTGCAGAAATTAATATGAATGGCATCTAGAACCCCAGCTACAAAACACACAGCAATCTCAAGTCTTATGCATTATACACAGACTTTTACAGCAGCCTCTTTACATTAAGCTGCCTGAAAAACTTTACCTCTTGGTGAATAATTTCCATGAGGAAACAAGACAATATAAGAAGGCCCATGTGAGGAAATCAAAGCCAGCATAAGGATAGTTACAATGCTGCTCAGTTGGTTTCTATCAGACTTTTTCCAAAGTTGCAGTTCTTCCCTTGGGCCTTTGGTGCCCTCTGTCACTTGCAGCTGGTGTGTGATTCCCAGGGCTGTCACAGCACCTGAGCTGCCTTGTTTTCTGCTGGGAAGGTGGAGGGGGAGAGGCCACTGCTGCTGAAGTCACTGCTCACTGCTCTGGGTGCCAGTCTGGGATTGCTACAGAGCACACAGAACAGAACCAGAAGGCTGCTCCTGACTCAAATTATGTTGTCCTTGACTGAGACTCACAACATCCAGCACAAAGCTTCTAAGTGTGTAATACACGGTAAACTAAGATACAAAAGAAAAATGGAATTTTATATCCAAAAGTCCATTCTTGATTGTAATTAAGGTGAACGAAAAAAAAAATAAATTAGCCTCTCAAGGGTAATTTACTATCTTCACAATCTGGTTTTGGATGTGCAAGAGCTATAGATAAATGTCAGAAATGGATTATTAAAAGTAATATATATTTTTAAAGACTTATTTGTTCTATTTTACTCAATATAATCACTACTTGCAATTGAATTGTAGCTTACAATGTTGTCCTGCAGGGTATCTCCAGTCAGGAGATCAGACTGTGAGATTCCTGACTGGAATTTCACATACGGGACCTCAAATCACTTTACTGTGACCTCTCATAATGTGCTTGCTACAGATACAAGCAAGAAAAGAGTTATTTTTGTTTCTGAAGTTGCTTGGGTTTTTTCTTCTTTTAATTATTGCTCAGATCAACTGAAATGATTGCAGTACCAAAATTCTGTAACTTAAATTGCAGTGAGGGGGAAAACAATACAAAGGGGGGAAATGCATTGCACTAGATAATACAGAGAACACTCCTCAGTAATTGTTGGGTTGAGTTTCATACAGCAGCAATTAAGAGAAAACAGAAGATTTCTCAGCAACTGCAATACCATTTAAAACCCACTCAGGCCACTCTTATCTGCTCAGTGTCATTCAGAAACAGAAAGTTTCCTGGAATCTCTGCATGTGTGAGTGAAGGGTTCATAGAAAACAGTGCCAGATTGTTTTTGATACATACATCTTGTGCAAATATCCTTTCTCTAGCTCTCTGATATTCTTCTTCACGTTCTTCTATGGATTTACTTCTTCTGTCATCTTTTAATCGTATTCTCATCTAAATTAAGTGGTACAGTGTCAATTTACACAGGGAAACAGTAAGAATGCACAGTCAAATACAGCAAGTGGAAGGAATAAGCCATGTCTGCTTTACCTGGTTGTCATCTTTGTCTAAACTAGAGTTATCTCTCTTAAGGATGTACCGCTTCTGGAAGTCATCGCTCTTCTCATCCTTTATATGCTCACAAAACTTTTGGTCAGGTCTGAGAAAAGTTGTTACAAAGAAAACATTTATGGTTTTATAAACATATACTGTATACACAGTGAAACAAACTGAAATATATTCAAGATTAATTTAAAATATACTTAATATTCTAACTGAAATAGTCGATTTTGGCTATCTGGGCAATGGAAAATATGAGGTGCACCCCTGACAACTCCTGTCCTGAGGCATTACAAACCTGCTTTTAAAAACCTCTTCCTCCTTCAAAGCTTTTGCTGCAACTCCCAATTAAGGTGGGAAGCAAACCACATGCCCTTGGGAATCAGAAGTGCTTTGGAATCCCGACTGGTGCCATGCAATGGATACTGGGCATGCATGGAAGTGCAGACAGGTGTTTGCCACCAGAGCCGCAATACCTCAGAGTTCATTTCAAGGGAAAACAGAAGAAAGAAGGTAGAGGAGAAAGCACTGAAACTTAGAAACTTCTAAAACAAAATTAAGTAGAAATGAGTAAGAGAAGAACAGTATAATAAAGGCAAGCAAGAGCTTCACACAGTGACAGGGAGAGAGTGAAGCAACAGATTATAAATATTGCTATGGTATTTTATCTACTTTGTGAAAGGAAAAATGGTAGGAAAAGAGAGATACCAAGTACCTGAATAATAAAACTACTGCTATCATAAGAGAAGAGCTCAGACAACCATGAAATATTTGTCTAACTGAGGACAGAATAAATGTATACTCTTCTCTATTTCTGTTATTTATCATTACCTGGATGGAGTCGGGGGAGCTTTTTCTATGAAACAGCCCTGCCTATTGGGTACTGGATGCCCAAACATAATTAGCAGGCATTTCAGAGAACCTTTAGACTGTCTTACCTCTTTCTTTTAAAGGTCTCTGAATTTACTGCCCTGCAATCACCAACTCCCACTCCACTGACGTGCCAGTGTGCACTGGGTGGTTGATGCAGTAACATCCCTGCTCGGCGAGGGAGCCACGAACCTGCCTATGAGGAAAAGGTAAGTTTGGCTTTATTCCACATGGAGCAGATCTCCAAGGTTTTCTTTCTAAATTCTTATTTTATAGCCAAAGCGATTTAAAATAAGAATATTGAAAACATCAAGAATCTTTACGTCTACAGGTTAGATGAAATGCCTGCTAATTAGTAACTACACCTATAGGGGCTTCCAGAGGCCACAAGCTATTTAAATATGGTCTAAAATTTTTTTTTAAAGCACAAAAATTAAGTAATCTTTTATTAGTTCTTATTCCACAGTTGAAGTGCTAGACCGAAGCTTTAGTCTATAGATGCTGGTAGATGCAAAGGCAACAGATTTGAAATGTTTGGCTTTCTAGATCGATTTAGTTATAGATTGTACAGCCAAAGCAAAAATACATACATAAATAATGCAAGTATATATTTAGGCTCCATATATATTTCTAAAAACTTCTGAGAAGAAACTGTTTACTTAAGTGAAATTTCAGAGTGGCATGTAATTTCAGTTCTTCTGGCTCTAAAATGAGGTGAATAATTACATTTTTCCTCCCAAAGCTGTAAGAGTGTACCTAGAGACTGAGATAAGGATGCAGGCACTGTAAACTCCTGTTTTCATGTTCAAAACCAACAAAAAACAGTGTCAGGCAAATGCTCTAAGTTAAAACTAGAAACTAGGTGGCATAAATATGTCAACACATGAGACCTTAATCTTTTTGAGAGAGAATGAGGAGACAGAGCAAGTGCAGAGGATGGCGAGAACAGCTGGGTTCCTTGAATGAAAACCTCAATTCTGCACAGGTTTCAGAGTTGCTGTGGCCCCCGTGCCACCTCTCTGCAATCTGGATTTTCCTGGGGCTTTCCCCAAGAACTCCAAGCCCTCACAGTAAAGCAGCCATGGTTTGTCAACCTGGTTGAGATTTCCACTGATGTCTGCCTTCCCTGCTGTGTTTATTTGTAAGGCCATGAGAGGTCTGTAAGCAACATTATTCCAACAGAAGAACTTCAACAGCTGAATGTTCCCAGTAGAATTTTACAATACAAAAGCCAAAGTTGTGCAAGTCCCCTCCCTTCACCAAATCAGAAATGACCCCGTTCTAAGATAAGAGATAAGAGCTGGCTCTGCTTTCCAAAAGAAACAAAGAATGCACTTTGTACACTTTACTGGTGTAAATCTTTAAACAAATAAACAGTTGCTATAAATTAGTATTTCACAAAGTTAGCAATGCATCTCTGCCAGAAAAGAAATTCTTAACTTAGAGATAACATCCTTTTTCCCCAAAAGAATTCAAACATGAAACAGATTGCATTATTACACACAGCAAGAATCTGAACAGTAAAGAGCTCTCAACTACCTCTCCTGATGCCTGCTCCCAGTGAGGAAACAGACCTCACCTGCTGCAGCAGCACTGCTCACACATCCCAGGTGTTAGAGCTATGCATCAAAAGGGTTTTTCAAGGCTTTGACACTTACATTCTTGTATTGCTAGTTTTATTTACTATGACTGACTTCCCACTCTGGTCCACGTTGTGCTCTAATCCAAAGTAAGCAGCTACCCTGTGCAACAGCATTCTATGGTAAGATGTCATTGGGGGAAACTTTTTTCTTGGTACTCTGGAAGAAAGGAATAGTAGCTTTATTAAACAAACAGGAACACTCTTGAATTCTTTTTTCCTATGAGAGTACAGTACTTACTCATTATTACCAATGAAATCTAAAATTTCCTGTTCTAATTTCAGCAGCATCATCCTGTCCCTGAAAATAAAAACACAGCAACTCACATATGAGACACTCCAATAACTGCAGTTGTATTCATCTTAAGAATACACAGATCAGAGCTGTGATCAAGGGATGATGGCAGACTGGAAATAGGACCAGCAGGTGTCAAATGCAGTACTTTTAGGATCAAGTATTCTTTTTTTTGCTATATTGTATTTAACTTTTCTAGTGAAACATGCTATTCTGCTCTCAAGTATCAGAGTACACAGATCCTCCAAGAAGTTCCTGCCCAGGAGACTCAGCAGGAAGTCCAGACATGGATAAGACAGGCTCCAGGAAGAAAAGTAGTGCTGAGGTTGTTCCTTCATGGTTGGTGTGGGCAGAGGGATGTGCAGAGGCCTCAATGGCCCTTGGATTGTGAAGCACATCAGGGATCACTGAGAAAGTGGTAGAGCACTTCACCAACAACCAGGGGCTTAAAGCTGGCACATGTGGCAAAGTGCTGACACACTAGAAATATAAAAAAGCTAAAACTCAAGGTGGTAGAAAAGAATCCTGTTCTTGAAACTGCTTGCACTGGTTCCAATAAACTGTTAAGATGCAATGAAATCTACTGATGCACAGTTCATAGTCTGTGCATATCAAGTAACCAAGCTTCCCAGTCACTGTGCAAGGAAACCCATGGAGATCTTCAACTACAATTCCTGATTTCCACTGGGATGTTCCATGACTTCAAACAGGAACCACTTAGAGTCTCACTGAGGTCTGTGCATTTCAATTTTACTCTATAGGACTATGGCTTTGGCCATATTATGGCTCATTTCACATTCTTTTCCCAATAATATGGAATCCAAATTATCACATTGGAAGTCCTCACTACAATATGAATGAATAACAAGTAGCAGTGAAACAGCTTTTGTGGCAGAGCACAATTGCACAAAGTTAATTTCTTGCCTTGTACTACAGCCACAAACCCAGCACAAAACCCCAGTGAGGGAAAGAACAAACAAGGCAGACAGGACACACTGCAAACCTCAGAGCAACAGAGCCAGGTCAGCTCTGTAGCTAACAAATGATGGACTTGGATTAGGTCAGATTTGGTTTCTGATGTGCAGAATGAAAATCTCTAACTACAGTTACATGGTACAGCTTTAAAAAATGCCTTTATCTATAAATTCAGTGGAAGGCAGATTCCAGTCAGAGAAGGCAGCTTGGTCTCTAACAAGCAGGTGCAAAGATAGTACAAGGTTTAGAGACAATGTATTGAAGTCCCTTCAGAGAGAGAACTGCACCCAGACTGAACACATTATTTGCATATTAAACATTAAAAGCATTTAAACTATTTCAATGTCCTGAACCCCTTCTCAAAAAGCAAATAAACTACAATGGTGTTTTAGCCAGTCTGTGCAACAGAATCTCACCCTGAATAACTGACATGGAAGATTAGACATTTAAGAGGGGGAAAAAATAAAACCACAAACAAAAAAACAGGTAGTGTGATACCTCAGGCAACAAGAAGAAAGAAATACATGAAGAAAGTTAACATTATTGATTCTTACCTGGGATTGTTTTTTAATGTATTTACTAAAAATTCATGAAGATCTATACCAGTGGAATCTGTATACTCCTGGCTGGAATCTACGGGTGAGGAGGAAGAGAGCAAAATTACACTCTGAAGAAGATTTTTTCAATTATTGCTGAACATACTATATATACATATATAACAGTACTATAAAACCATTAGGTAATATTATTGTCAAAATGGAATGCTTCCAGTTCCCAGGGAAAAGGCCCCCAAGTCATAAACAAAACAGAAAAACCACCACCACTCACTACCCCTAATTCAAGGGTAATACAGAAGCAGGAGTTCCAGCAAGGCCACCAATCTATTAACAGCTGGCTGTATGTTGAGAAGCAGGGGATCACCTTGAGAGAGCTGATTTCCATCAGCCTGCCTCCTTTTCTCACTGTCCCACACTGCAGTGTGTGTACACATCCGTGGAGCAGCAGCAGCCCATCTACTCAACTACTTGATGTTGCCCAAAGAAATTTTGTAATTCAGAATGTAACAGGTTAACCTTCACAAGGTGCTGCCTTCTATTACCAAAAATCCTTGTTCTGTTGGGCTTTGTTTGCACAACATCATGTTTAGATGTTTTCAGAAAGAAGTCTCAACCTTCCCCCTCCTTTCTGTTTGCAGTGAAAGAAAGTATTCAGTTACACACTATCCCCTAAAACCTGTCCCTGAAAGGAATGATTCACCTGCAAAGCTTCCCTTACATGAGCACCTTCAGTTCCAGGTATTAGATTCAAGCCAACAGGTGTTGGAACAGTATTTTGGAACTGGGTGTCTTCCAAGAACTACTTATGTGTTAGTCTCAACTCAGTTAGGCACAACTCTAACTTATGCCCAGGTCCCAGCTCTTCCATAGAGTTTAAGTGAAACCAAGCAAGTCTAAGCATTTATGGTTTGGAATTACTTTTGATTCTGAGGAGGAGAAGGAAAAAAAGGCTGTCCCTGGTAAAAACGTCAAGATTCAATAATGATTTACTTTAATTTTTCTAATTTGCAAGTGAGCAATGATTTAGTTGTAATTACTAGAACTGACACTAAAATTCCATAATTTTCTATTTTGGTACATCCTATATTGGGAAGTAATTAACCTTCAGAGGAGAGAGTGGTTTAATTCAGAACAGCCACCTCTGCCACAGGCATTTTGTCACTTTGCTCTCAACTCCCCAGCATTGCCTGTTGGGTATTTGGGGGTGGTAAGGGTGGTGTTTGAGGCATCATTTCAAAGACTGAGATTTATAAATGCAGATAAGTTCTCCATCCCAGTGCTTTTTATTTCACAAATACCTGGCTGCCAGCTGAGACAAGCTGCACTGAAATTCCACACAAGGAATGCCTTCTGGAATTGTGGGATATGAGATGGACAAGTGCCACTTATCTCAAAAGGAATTCCAGCTCTAAAGGTATTTCCTAAACTCTGTCTGATCTAAGATATTTAGGTAAACATCCTGGATATTTAAAGCAAGAGCTGTAAAATGATTTGCCAACTTAAATGCATTAAGTCTTCTACCTGTAGGAGGCATTAGGCAGCATGGACAAAAGCTGGTTTATGTCATTGATTTCACAGCTCTCCTCCAGATTAAAACCCAAAGAGTTTTAGCACATAGACTGTAACTTCAATCCAGAATGCAGGAATGTTTAAGTGAAAATAAAATACTTTTCCTTTTTATTTATGTAGTTCTACCCTTACTACAAAACTTTAGAGAGAAAAAATCTAGATGCTTCAAAAGTAAAATAAACAAAGGAGAACAATGACACCTGTTGAATGAGGACCAGAAAAAGCACAAAGGGAGTTGTGCCACTCTCACTTCAGCTTCACAAGTCCTGAAACAACAAAGCTGAGGAACAGAAGCTCCCACTGACTCAAAGTCACTTAAAGAACACTGGGATGCAACTGAGACAACACAGCTGCTTTTACACTGCTCTGCACAGTCAGACAGGGGAGAAAGGAAAAGCATTGGCTGGACTGTTTGATGCAGTCTCAAAAGCTCTCTTTCCTCAGGGACCAATTCCTTCTCCAGCCCAAAAGTGTCTGATCTATTTGCTTCATTTGCAAAAAAAAAAAGTTAAAAAATAAAGTAATGTTTATGCAATGAAGACCTGGGAGCAGAACTGTATTTTCATGTTCTTTACCTATACAGTATATTGAAAAGCACAAGGAGAGATAGCAAACCTCTTGATAACATTTTTCTGGACAGTTTATCACTGGGTTTTTCCTTTTCTGATTCATCTTTTGCAGGTTTTTCTTCTTTTTCAAAAGACTGTGACAACTGGATCTGAATTTTCTCCTGTCAAAAAGTAAAAATCAGTCACCACACAAATTATTTCAGACAATACCTGCAGGAGAACTGTTCTGTACTATATTACCTGGAAAATAATGAAGCAACAACAACAAAAATATTTACATGTTCTTCCTGATTCCACATGTGCTTCGTGTGACCACACAACGAAAATATTTATCAGTAAATGAGAAAGTACAGAGAAGGCACAGAAAGGACCACACATGTTTCAGAATTCACACACACTTCCAGACCCTGAATGCTATTGCAGAATGAATTCAAAGTATCTTACTCTATATATGTAAGAAATTATTATGGTTTTTCAGATGTATAAATTTTATGCTACCTCTATATTTTTAAGTCATGTCTCATCCACAATGGTTTTTTTTCCTCCCAATTCTTTACAGTTCTTTACTGTAAAAGCTTGTTTCAAGTTTTGATTTGGTTCATAGCAAGAAAAAACAAAACAAAAAAATTTCAATCTAAGACAGACCAGCATTTCCAGATCCACAAAAAAAGGGAAATATTTACAGTACAATATATCAAGGCAAAGTTTGCAAACCTGTCATCAAGGCTTAGTTTCATAACTTCCTGTGTATTTTGACAGAGTAGCTTTGTGTGCAATCACCTCAAAATCTGTGGTTTTATACCAGTGGGTGAACTATTATAAAACCTGTTTCTCAAATACAGCAAAAAATTTCCCTCTGAAATTAGTGACATAATGGTCCCCTAAATACCCTGAGCAGTGCAAGACTGCAGTTTGTTTTCATGCCTCTTTGCTGTTTCAGGAGATTGTCAGTGGAGGACCAACACATCTCAGCCAGCCAGGCCCAAGGAGTTTGGGGGCTATGGAGTCACCGTGCCTGAGGGACTCCCACAGGAGCAGTGGCCAAGTCCTGTCAGAGCCAGACTCCCCTGTCACCTTTTAACTCTCTCAAATGCCAGCTCTGCTCCCTCATGTACCAGCTGAGACCAGGCTGTCACATTCCTGAGATCATCTAATCCTCCCCAGTCCAGAGCCTTGCCCCTCGTGCACTCTGGCCTATCCCTCTTCTGCCCTGCACCTTAATCCTTTCCCACACAAGTCCTCACCCTTCCCTCCAACCCATTCTCACCCCATCCAGGCCTTGCTCTAAGCTCTGCTCTTGTGTCATTGCACAGCCTTGATCTCACCCATGGACTGCAGCCAGAGTTAAATTTAGCCAGGACCCAGCAGGCTGGAGCTGCTCACGTGCCCAGCCCGCAGCCACTGCTGTCAGTGCCTCACTGGAGCCCTACACACCCAGGCTGGGCTCCAGCAGCAGCTCCCACCTGCAGCTATGGGGCAACAATCAGGGGAAAATGCTCACTGAGGGATTTACCAGCTCTCTGTTTCATTATGACTTTTCCCCACACTAAATGTTCCAATTGAACTTCCTAATCCTTGAACACCCACTAAACAGCATCTCAGTGTGAATGAAGACTTCCCAGCTTTGGACAGGATCTACAACCACATCTGATAAATACCATCCCCAGTCACCAGCAAAGAACTCTCTCATCTGATTCTTTCCTAGTCTTGAGAATTCACTTGGCTACAAACCTTAAGGAGTCCAGAACAAGTCTTTGCATTCCTTGCCTCATAAATTGCTCAAATGAATAATTTATTTGTCACTACAAAATGCACTACACTTACCATTCACTAAGTAGCTGTGTAACCTTTATTTGAGAAAGAAATGTTTCTGTCCTAGTAAGAAATTATTCCTGACTTGGATTCACCAGTGTGTTATCCTTCATGTTACAATAACACTCTACAAAACTACCAGTAAATTAAGGAAATTTTCATAATCTGACATTTCTTCACAAGAAAAGTGACTGCAACTTCGAAACTCATTCCAAGTAATGCATGCAGCAATAGTTTAGGCAAAAGATCTCAGCAAGAAATCATTTTCATATTTCCTTCCCCAACAAGAGCTAAAAAAAAGGAATCACCATCTGAACAGCCAGCTCTGCTACTACCACCAGCTCTTCTTCAAAGTGTGATACACCAGAACTAGGTACCAAAGGGCACTTCACTGTGATTTCATGCTATAAAAACTGTAGCATCTAATTAAACACGACCTACTTGAGTGGAAAGCTGCCGAAAAATCTTTTAACTTCTCTTCCCCTATAAAACTCTCTCAATGCCACCCTGTTTGCAGCAGGTCTCTGCTGGCATTTGGACTGAACAGACTCCTCACCCTAACTCTGACCACCCATCCCAAGACCTCATTGTAGAAGAGGAAATTGTCACCACATTTATTAAACAAGAAAAAGCCAAACAACAGGAAAACACCCCAAACCATCAAAACCTGATAAAATCCTGCCAGCCTAACACATTTGGGGAAAAGGTAAGAGTATTTCTCAAAAGCCTACATCCTGAGGCTTGGCTTTTTACCAGAAAAAACAACAAAAGTCAAAAGAAACTAACATTACAGCCCCTTGCCTTCTCCCCCATTCCCTCTCTTATTTTACTGCACTTAGGAAGTTTAACTTTTTGAAGGTTTATTTACTTGTTAACCATAATAACAACTGTCATTCATGTGAAAACAGCTCTTCCTCAGAAAGGGCTGAACTGGATCACCCTTTGCTAATGCTTGTACTTTGTATTGGAACACAGTCAGAACAACCTGATGTTTACACAAACGATGGCAAGAGAATATAGAGTTAGTGTTACAAAGAGAAAAGATCAAACATACCACAGTTATGTTCTTCCTCTCACAACAAATTTGTAAGCTTGTATTTCACAGCACCTTTTAGTAAAGGGTTGCCAGTGCTTTTTAACAAGGATTAAAAATACGCAAGGCTCTTATCTAGGTTTCTCAGGAAGAAGCAGTATCCTGCTTCATGCTGCAATTGGAAATAGAAACATAGATCAGAAAATAAATTGATCTGCCCGAGACAATTTCTTTGGTCTGTCATGCTCTTCCATCAGAGCCTTCTGAGGAGAAGCAGCCAGTGGTGCCTTGCAAAGTGCCTCCTACACCAGCCTGTTTCAGGAATTTCACCCAGCTGGAGCTGCTGGGTTGAAGGAGTGACTGATGAACTCTCTCAGGGTGGGATTGAGAGAGTATCCCCAAACTCACACCACTCCCTAGTTGAGTACACATATTCTTCATCCTATCAAGGCTAACACTTTCTAATAATTGAAAATTATGATTCTTCAAATATCACCAGCAGCATTATCCTGAATTTAGTTCTTCCTGTGCCTTAAAATCCATATTAACACTTGACTGGAAGCCACTTTTTAGTTGCAATCACGAATAAAAAGAGCAGTGACTCCTCCAGGAAGGGGAAGCATCAGATGTGATTCTCCTGCTGCCAGAGAGGCTTGTGCAATGCAGATCTTCCATCTCTGAGCCACTGGATCTCCCACACATCCCAAGCACAATTAATGCTCCAGTGTGGGGCTGGAGCCAGCAGCTGACTGGCACTTGTGAAAAGCTCTTCCATGCTTTTCCAAAGACAGTCTGGGAAAGGAGGAAATGAGTGAAGAAGCTGCCTGTGTGAGTGCTTACAGAGGGTCATGGGAGACTCTGCCCCACAGGATGTGCACTCCAGCATCAGAACTTGTAACAGATTCCCACTTATGACTCTCCAGCACATTTCTCCACCCTCCAGGGAAGAACTAAATTTGTTCTCACAATCATTTCTCTGCACAGCTATTGGAATTTATAAGCCATTTCTTATACATTACTGCTTCCAAAGAAAACTCACAGCTAGCTCCAATTTTGTTCTTCAGGCAATCTGCTTTATGGTGTTCCTTTTGTACAAATTTACATTACCACACAATTTAATTCATTCTGCAGAACCTGCCTTGACATCCCTCCTGCTGCTGCAAGGATTCCTTTCAAGAGCCACCTGGCAGCACAGAGCTAAGGACAGACCCCCAGAGGACCTGGCCACAAATGCCACCAGAGGAGAACACTTCTTAAAAATGTTTGACTTTTAACCATTCAACATATGGTCTTGTGTAGTGCTGGAGGTTGGAAAATCCTAATGCCTCTTAGGTTGCAAATACACCATGGATGAAGAGTCTACCAAATTGGGCTTCTGTGTTCTTGTAATTTGCTCCAGTGACTGAGAAAGTGAAGCCCCAGTGCTTCAGACTGAACAGCTCAGCCTGAGCAGATCTCTCAGTCTATTTTGTTATCTTATGGGAAACATTACAGAGGGGCTGTAAACCATTGTAAACATCAATAGCTCTTCTGTTGGCTTTTAATCTTTTACTCTGCAACCTATTTCAAACTGTAAGTTAGATTTTCATCAAAGCAGCAGGCCAAGCTTCTGAATTCCTCTAGTCAACACTTCAAATTCTGCTGTATTAGTGAAAGCCTACAAAATACTATTTTCTCATTTTTCCAAAGGAACAAAAAAACCACCCAAACCTAGGTACTCTGTGTTTCAATCTCAAAAAATTTTAATTAGCTTGACAAAAACCTACATGAGCTCTCAATGCCCAACCAGCCCTCCAGCAAAACCCCCTCACACCATGCTTTCTCCTGCTTCCTTCTTAACCGCTGTGAGACTTTGCACAAAAGTACAGTTTAGAAGCTTTTCAATAAAAGCAAAGGCCCATTTCTGTTTTGATAGGCATGAAAAAACCCAGCATTTTGATGGCCCTCACTCACACACAGAAATAAAGCCAGCAGTAGGGTTTTGCTCTGAAAATACAGACTGGTATGGGGGTGAAGTCTGGAAACCTGGATTTTGTTTAAATTCTCCAAAGTAACTTCACATATTTTGTTCAGCATGTAGGGACTTCTGTAAGTGTGTTTTATAATTTTAATAGATTAATTCAGACATACCTCAGGTAGGTATTACAGAACTACCAGCAATTGGGACTAACATGCAGGAATTCAGTTACAACACCAGAAATCACAGCTGTTTCCATTTTCAATATATACAAAGCCAATAAACTGGGCTCCATACAATGTTTCTGTCCTAGTGATTGCAGACAGCACTTAAGCAGTTTAAGAGTTCCTCAAGTGTAGTGTTAGACTAAAAAGTTTAAAAAACTGACAAATCCCCTCTTTCTGTCCACAGATATCAACTAGTACAGACCAGAAAAACAAGGCAGCAAATTCTGCACCTGATATATCACCTCTATTAGATCAGTAAAAAAAAATTAAAAACACATGGTGTCCACATAAAGAATACCCAACAGATTTTCTTTTGAACAACAAGTTACTTGAAATTGTTCCAGAAACTTCAGTAAGGTGATTTTTACCTGGAGGTCCTGTGTTATTTCAGCTGTGGGAGGTGGTGGATATTCTTCACATACAGCAAGGCTCCGAACTAACTTTAACTTTGTGTTTGACTAAAGGAAAGTATGTAAAATTAAAAACTATGGCTTATAAAAGATTATATAAATATACCATAAGCCGTTATTTTTTTCATTCATTATATGAAAAACAAAATGGCTGAAAACTGCATTTTTAATGTTTTCAACAGAATAAATAATTCTCTTTAGGATGAAAATACCCGAGCAATTGCAGCTTTTGAAGGCACTACCAGCACAATAGAGCACATCTAATGAAAAGTAAATAAAACGTTGGGAAAGTGTTTCTGTCCGTAACAATAAAAAGCCACCAAAAATATAAAGGCAAATCACAAAAGCAGACAACTAGGCAAGACAAAAATCCAACAGAATAAAACAAAGCTACGATGCCAAAAAATAAAACTAAAGGCACTTTTCACAAAGTAACGAAGCTGCACCAAGCATGAAGGGCTCCCTCTGCATGCCAGCACGCCCGGCTACCGTACCTTGGACCTTTTGGCCGTCTGTCCAAAGGGCTGCGCTGGCCGCTGGCGACAGCACAACAGAGAAGGGGTTACATTAACTCAGGGCACACTTTGTAAATGCAAAACTCTGTACAAGAGAAAGCTTTGACAGTTAGCACTGACACGGGCAGATCTGGGAAAGGAACAGCAGGTGCTTTGGGCTGGCGGATTCGGCGCTCTCCCACTTTCGTCAGGCTTGTCCTTGATTTCCCTTCTTCATTTATCAACCACAGACACCAAGCACTTTAACAGCAAACAGGTATTATCCTTGCTCAGGGGGATCCAAGCAGTTCATTCTCTCAGCCAGCTCCTACACTTTCAATTCTTGTTTCCTAATTTCCTTGGCAACATGACATGGTTTTTATAAATTTCCTTCCTATTCCTGAAACCTACCTGGAAGAATGATATTAAAAAAAGAAAAGCATTGCCTCTACCAAGGGAACAGATAACCTCTCATAAGCAGCTTAAAACACACGGGGTTTTTTTGTCTTTTATCTTGGGACGTCTAAAGGTGTATTTTAAAATGGGCTACTGGTATCTTTTTTCTTTCATTTAGTAACTTAATATGCTTTTTCTCCTCCCAGAGCCATTTTAGTAACTTATTTTGCAATAATTTGCTTTTTCCTCCCAAAGCCTTTCTTCTATTACAACTGTTCCTTAAAAAAAATTACCAGGCTTTTACTACAGTATGCACAGCTGAAAGGTACATTGGAATGAACAAAAGCATTTAATGATTTGTTAACTGCATAGTTAAAACTAAGTCAACCCTCAGTGCCAGTAGCACAAGAATAGAACCATTTAGAGTGGCATCACAATTTAAGTACTGGTTTCCCTGGAGAACTACAACTGGTGAATAGACAAGCATTTAACAGAACTGGTTTTAGTGAGCACAGGCCTAATATTTGTAAGGAGAAATTAACATCAGTAATGCAATTCCAAATGTTGTTTAATGGACAATATTTCCTCCTTTTAAAAGGAAACTGAATAGAAACTCCACTGGAAAACTGAATGCAGCTCTCCCAGCCTTAGCTCACAGGAGATGTTCATCAAGTGCTTGAACTTGACACACAACATTGCTAAAAAGAAACTTCACCTACAGCAAAGAGCTTTACCATGGAAAGGCAGAACTGCTTTTTCTCTCATTTTCCTCAAGTCCCACATGTCTATTTTGGATGTTGCACCAGCTTAGCTGAGGAACAGCAGAAGGGGAGCTCATTTAAACTCATTTCACTATGTAACAGCATTTTAAATAGCTGCACTGAAAGCTAACTGAACTCACCACCAGCTTTTTAAAGGAAGCTTGCTGAGATTTTGAGCAGCAAAGACAGTTAAATGCTTCCATACCTGAAACCTTTCACACTCTGAGTTTTGCTGTTTCCACACCTGAAACCACACAGAGACTTTGAGTTTTTCTGTTACCTGCGAAATATTTTTTCCTTTCCATCATCTCCTCTGAAAGCATTCCTTGCATTCTGAAAGCTGGCACTGCATATCCCTGACAAACACCAAGCTACTAAATTTCAAAACCTGGGTGATTTTCTAAGCTCCAGTCAACTACTCCAGCTTCAAATAGCTTAGGTGTGTTCAAATCAACTAGTGCAAATTTAAAGTCAAATCAGGACTGTCAGAGGAGTCTTCAGTTCACTGTCAAGAGGCAAAAGAATCTATACTTGGGCAATTGTTTATCTTTTGCAAAATTCTGCAAGCTTTGAAGCCAGTACATAAGCCAAAAGGATATATGGAAGCAAATCCCAGATCCAAATTTGATAAAGCATGAGGGGTAATTCAACCTAATTACACTGGACATCGAGCTACTGCTCACTAATTAGGTAAATCACACATATTTCAGTTATTTTTAAGAGTGATTTGAAAAAAAAAAAAGAAAAAATGGTTGCTGGGACTAAACCAACATCAATAATATTTGGGAGAGCTGGGGCCACTGTAGGAGGGAGGGTTTCCCTCACAGATGAGACAAATACCACCCCACCCATCACATTGCAACTTCTCCTCTAGAAACAACTGCCCCGTACTCCTGAGATAGGTGTGGATTCCTGGCTTTCCTGTGTGACTTTAAGGATGTCCAAACATAGAATCCCAGCCCCCAGGACTCAGCTGTAACTGTGAGCAGTGGCAGCAGACAGGGGTCAGCAGGAAGCACTGGAATAAAGCAGGTAGGGCCTGACTGCAGGGACAGCTCAGCTGAGCACAGCCCCACGGTGCCAGGGCTGGCCTGGAAACACAAACCCCAAAGTCCTCTGAGCAGCAGCAATTGCACTCTCAGAGCCTGAAGATGGCTGGGTCCAATCCAATGATTCCTTTCTTGGACATAACCACACTGAGGATGACACCACTTTCATTGAAATTCCATGACAGCAGGTAGTCAATGCACATTTCAGCTGTTAATGAACATTTTCTCTCTTTCCAGGCACATGGATTTTATTTCTGTCCTAATTTCTCTGCATTTACTAAGTTTTGCTCCTAAAGAACATCTTTATGTTCCCCATTTGTGAAAAGAATATCTAGCTAATTTAGACTATGCAATCCTTGGTGAGTGCAAATTAGGCAATTTCTTTATATTTGCAGCTCTCAAAGACTTTTACTGCCTTGAGAAAACACTGTGTTAATGAAAGCCCTATTTATAGTCATTATGGGCATGATTTCAAGACAGTGTTTAAAAGCAAGTATTTCAAATAATTGCATAATGAAAATAATGATTAGGTTCTTGCCTTTGATAAAACCCCACAGACACAATTTTTAAGACCAACTACTATGCTACATTTCCAACTGCAAAATAAAAAGGGAAGTAAGATAGCATATCAAAAACATATAAATATCCAGGTTTTCTGTAGGAGTATTTGCCTACTTTATTTTTTCCTAAGTACCTCACCAGATCACGTATATTGAATGCAAAGCAAAGATCTGGAGCTGTTACATGCCTTCCTCCACCATCACTGTGCTGTCTAAACAAGCTGGATAAAAACAGGTCAGGCACAAGATGGCAAACTCAGACGTGTGAAAGGTTTACTGAGAAGGGGCTCTATTTCTGAAGTACCATTTGGGCATTTCTGAGCATAGGCACAACATGACAAACCTGAACAAAGAGTGTTCTAAGGACACTCAGTTTTTTACCTTTCTGCAAAATTAGGGCTCAATTTTAAATCCAGTCAAGTGCTACAGTCCCAAGAACCATGGATAGCTTTGGAATGCAGAGGGAAAGAACAGTGTGGTCCATGGTTACTTGCTGTCCTGCATTAGTGAGCAGTGACAGCAATTTTCCATGACACAGTAGAGGATGACTGATGGAAAAATAGTTTCCTTTGGACATGGAGGCAGCTCAAGAGTAAGAGAATCATTTAGCTATTCAAAAGTATTACATCACATATTTTGGAGACAAAGACAGGTAAATCC
This sequence comes from Petroica traversi, assembly GCA_025920805.1. Taxonomy (NCBI): domain Eukaryota; kingdom Metazoa; phylum Chordata; class Aves; order Passeriformes; family Petroicidae; genus Petroica; species Petroica traversi. The sequence goes on from JAHLSL010000051.1 coordinate 5,237,348, forward strand.
TGACAAGCCCAAAACAGCTGGGAAGGAGGCAAAGGAATGCTTCATACAGTAGATGCATACAACCCTGCACTCATGCCATGAGGTTTTCCTGGATTTTAAAAAAGAAATCTTCCTAATAAAAAACCTAAGTGACTATTTGCAGGATAAATCCAGGATCTCTAATTTGTTGTCAATATTCCCTGCTGCTTGTCCTTGCAGTGGAGGACACTGCCTGTCTCACCACCCAGAGACAGAGGCAACACAGACCCTGTATTCCAGCTTATTCTGAATTCACTTGTTGCCACCTGGCCTGGATAAGATGGGTAGGTGGGAGGCAACAGTGACTGGTGAACCAAAATCCTTTTGATCACAAAAGCCACCATAGTGCTGACATGCACATGGCTTCTGTGAAAGCAGTTTTCATAGCAGTGCTTCGTGTCTCCAGTGCCATTTAAATGACACTTGAACCTCACTGCAAATATGCCAATTTAGAAATTATCTCTGCATCAATTACACTACTTTAGCATTGCTGGAAGAAATTGGGAGTGCTGGCCATGTACTGTAATTAGGTATTTTCCTCATTCACATTGTACCTCCAGCAGATACAGCAGCAAATCAGTTATTAATGCACAGCCTCAAAATAATCTGGAATTTACAACCACAGTTACATTTCAACACATAACCATCAGTTTCTGAACTGTGCAGTTCCAGAAACATACCTGAATTCAACCCATGTCAAGTTTAGACAGAGGAAAAATCATAGCCTGTTTCTTCCTGTAGGAAGTCAAAAATGAAGTGATAACTCTACTCAGGAATGTGACTGTGGTTTGTCAGAAGGTACCAAATCTATTCTGCCCCCAGGGAGGAGAGCCAAACCCAACCCCCATGCCCAAGCCATCCTCTGATGCACTCAATTAATAAACAGAAGTACACAACAAATACCAGTAAGTTTCTGATTTTCTATGATTTTCTAACATTTCTCAGCAAATTCTTTGCTCTTCTTCCCACCACCACAGTAACAGTTAACCTGCACTTAATGACAGCTACTGTGTCCACTGAAATTTCAGCAAACTGTTTAGCCACCCATCAGCTAAAAACTTTTTACTATGGACAATCCCAAATTTTTGTTTTGTATTTTAGCATGAAACATGCTTTAAATGAGAAATCCTCAAACATAAAACATACATATTTGCACTGGCAGCCTCCACACTCCAAGTGCCATTAACTTCTGCTGAGTTCAGTTTTTCTGCTCTCATACCCAGGTCCCACTTGGTAACTGTCTGTCTTCCTGCCACTCTGGAAATCTGCATCCTCAGGCTCAGTTTTGAATCAAAGTGCTCATGTAACAGCAGTGTTTCAGATTCTGGTGGAGACTCCTGGACACCACATGAAGGGCACTGACAGCAGAGCTGATTCCATCCTACAGCTTCACCACGCAGTGTCCAGCTCATTTTGTGGATATGATATAATCATTTCAGCCAGCAGCCCTTGCTCCTGAACAAGCACCCAAGCAAACAATGAACCCCCTGCCAACCCACAGCCTCTGGCAGCACTGGCAGGTTCATTCCTCTGCACTCTGACACTGAGACAGCAACAGTTGTTTCCAGGAAGGTTTATTTCTTATTTCCCACTTGAGTCTCATAGAAGTTTCCACACTAAAATTTGTTAAATGAGAAAATGTGAATGAGGTTTTTCCAAATTACTGAACTGTATGAAAGTAACTAAACCTTAGATTAACTTTTAAAGCTCACTACTAGAATATTCCATTAATTAAAGAAAATACCAGCTCAGCTATATTATCTTCCAGCTTTTCTGTAGCAGTTATTTCTTGTGTTACAGAAGAAGTATTTCATTTCAAGGATTTATTTTTTCCATAAAATTATCTATTTACACTGATGCCAGCCTTAATAAAGCCAGCAGATATTAAAGTGTAAAACTATTGTTATTGCAGTGGTCTACAAGATTTATCTGGAAGTAATTTAACATAGCAGATAAAGCTTACTTCACTCAGTGGAATACTGAATTGTTAGTCTTGAACAAAACTACTCCCCTAAGAACCTTTTACTCAAATCTCAATAACAAGAATCTAATAAGCTACTGTCCTGTTTTTGCAGCCACAAGAGAATTCCTCAGATCCCAATCAGGATTTCTATTAAAAATTGTTTAGTGTTAAGCCACAGACACAAAATTTCTATAGGCAACTACAGCTTTTGCCAAACACAAACTTCTGTGCTTCCTTTTACAAATCTGGCCTGTTGTAGGTTGTGTCAGAACTATTTTCAGTTGCTTTCCTGAACTCCTGACTTCATGTGAGCTGCCTACAGCCCTCAGTGACCAGGAGGGCACCTCAGCCAGGAGTGACCTCTCCTGTCCCACAAATTCCTAACCCTTTATCAGCATGCTCTCCATTGACACAAAGTATTTCACACTATTTGCTTTGCCTCCTTCTCACTTGAAATGTGATACCAGGACTTCCTTCCAGGTACTTCACTTCTCTCACCTTCAAAGGCCTCAGCTTTTTAGTGTGTGCACGAGGAACTGCCTCAGCTTTCCTACCTAAAATCACCTACCAAAGCTGCCAAGCAGTGAAGATCAGGAAAGGGAAGGTGCAGGGAGTTCCTGCTCCCCTCCAAGGCAGATGATGCTCCCCAGCTCATTCTGCAGGTGGCTGAGGCAGCACCCACACCTGCTGGCCTCAGGAGCTCTGGATTCCTCTGACTCCAAGGGATTTGGATTACCTACAGCTCATTACTTCAGCCTTCTGCTGAACAGCTCTGCTGGAAAATCTGCACTTGAGCCACCTGGAAAGTGCAACAGCCCCAGAGCCCTGGGCTGGCCACCCCTGCCCGGGGCAGACAGGCTGGGCCCAAAGCAGCAACACTCAGCACACACAGCCCAGCTCCAAACTCTGCCACCATTCAGCAGCAGCAAAAGCCAGCCTGAGTTTGTTCCTTGTTCTGCTACAATGAAAGACTTCACACATGCACTCAGGGAAACACAAACATGGGCAAATTGTCTGGTTCCTGGGAAAACCACCTAACTACTTCAAAGAATTAAAAATGACTGAGTCACATCTGAGTGTGAACAGAGAAGGGGCAAAGGAGGAGAGAGGAAGCAATAATCATCATATTTGCTTTCCTAACACCAGTCGAGTTTTTCTCACTGTACCAAAGAAATGTATAAGAGGATCAAGAGAATGGGGATCAAGGAGACACAGACTTATTTAACATGATATTCCAGTGAAAAACAGAGAGAAAAGCTTCTTACCGGCATATTGTTTTTGTTATCAGGACAATTTTCATCCTTTTCCACTTGAATCTCTTCCTGACTTCCTGATTTTTTAAGGTTTTCAACTGTGTCTGTATCTTTAAATTCAGCTTCTGAACCCTTCATTGCATCAGTTTCATCTTTTACAGTGAGAATATCAGACATCCTCATTAGAAAAGGTTATTTTAAAATTCTACAAGAAATATGGAACCTTTAGGACAAAGAAAAAGTGGATTACTGAGTAATTTAAAATTAATTTAAAAGCCCAACCATACCTAAACAGCTACACAAAATAAACATGATTTTGCGGCACAAAGGATCTCCCCTCTGCTATGACACTTTTCCCTGTCCTGTATTAGAGGGAGTGATTTCTTTTTAACCACTTTTATCAGTGGTCTGTAACAGCAGACATCTACACAAACAAGAATTAAGAGCTACACTCTTGGATAACACTCACAGGTTTTCCCTTCCACATTTTAAAAATAAACACTTGAACATTCAGATACTCCAAATCAAACTGGGCTCCAACAGAAACAAGAGAAGATTTTCTCAAAGGAAAACAAAATTACATATAGATTCATTTTAAAAGGTTTGAAAGTAAATAGATGAATCATAATGCCCGAAGTGTGCAAACATTCATAAATTTCATGAACTTTTTAAGTTTCCTTGTTGACAGGTAATAACTAGACAAGTTCTGAATGCAGGAATTATCTCACCTACAATCTAGTCTTAATAAAGTTAAGCATTCTCTCAAAAGCAACCAAGAAAAAAAGAAACAATTTGGTAATTAGGATAATAACCATGATCAGCAATTACAATTTATAATAATAATTTAAAATACTATATAAAGATAATTAGTGATCAAACCCCAAATTTTATGTAGGCAGTAAGAAGCACAACTCCTTGTCATTACTCAGCTAACCAAGGATTTTCCATTTGCTACAGGAAATAAAGTGAGATCAGAATTCCTGAAGTCCTTCATAAGAAACAAATAACAGTCCAATAATGTTATGGAAAAGCTTAGTATTTGATTTAGTACCTGATATGTCCTAGAGTTTGGGAATTGTGGTCTCCCACAAAAATAAAATCGAATAATCCGAAGATCCTTTTCACAGTTGTCAGCCAAGATGTCAGTTGTGATGAACCATCTGGAATCTGGCAGGAGGAGTCCCATGTCCTTATCCCCAGTGTAGAGTCCTGGACAGAACTGTTTGGTCTCGAATCAGCAAGAACATCCCTTTTGAATGCCTGAAAACCAACAGAGGAAACGAGTTATACTTTGATTTGCTGTGGGAGGAGAGTTGGAACATGATGGCACCTAAAAGCTTAAATAGACACTTGAAGAAATAAAAAACAAAAAGAAAGAAGAAATCAGCCTTTGTCACATCCATCCTGCTTGCTCTGCTAAAGGCAGTAACAGTTTCATTGGACGTCCAAGACATTTCTGCATTACAGAGTTAACAAGCAGTCATAATAAACATTCTGTTGGCATTCCTGGTGAAACTCTGTTCCTATAAACAAGCAGGTATCTTCCCAAAGAGTCTGAAATATGCAGCCCAGCAGGTGTGGAGGAGTAACAGGCCATGAAAGTTCCCAAATCGCTGTCAGCAGAACAGCTTTCTCTCTTTGTTGGAGTTAATCATCTACGAGCACAATCCACAAGCCACATTTTGGGCAGCAGGAATTACCAAAGACGGCCTTACTTTATTCAACAAAATAATTTCCCTGGAATGAGGATTTACACATTTTTGCAAAAAACTAATGATTTTCCATCTTCTATCTTCTTCAAATTTGAGAAGAAGTAACAGCATTTGAGGTGAAGGCCAGAGCTCAGGAGCAAAGCCACAGCAGCCCTGAGAACACCTTGTGGTGTCCAGCTCCTCCCATGGCCCAGCTCCCTCCCAGGGCAGGTTAAAGCCTGGCCACAAGCACTGCTCCAGAGCCAAAGAAACACAGCTTGCTAAGAGATGAGATACTATAGACATCTGGAGTACTAAAATTTGCTGCCAAGTATGGAAAAGAAAAATAAAGATGGGCTTTGATTCAGACCTGTAAGAAATCCTATTTAATGAATCTGATGGAGAGGAAAGGTTTACAGATGAAAGTACAAATTGGAAATAACAAGGTGCAGAAATGCAACAAAGGATATCCAGCTTTGTTTGGTTGTTGAGGTGGTTTTTCCAGGCAAACCAGATGCCGGTGTAAGATTTATTAAGAAGCTCAAAACCCTCACTGTAAACAAAACTTGAATAGAGATGCTGTTTCACTTTGTTGACTGACATTTGATTTGTACAGTATTTAGATAAATGTTAAAAAATATTACAGGCTGAAGACAGCAAAAAACAAAACCCAAAACATTTATGTCCAGTTGCAAATATAATATTGCAAAGTAAGTGTAATTTAATTGCTACTCCCCACACAAGTAACAAACATAGTAATTATAATCAACATCTTTAAGTTATTCTTTAATTCTATCAAATTCACTAGAGTTCCTGTCCCTTTGCCACACCATTTTAAAAACAGGTATCAGCATACTCAGTTACCAAAACTCATTCTGCAAATATACTTGCTTGCCTAGGTCAATCCAGGAAACTGTTGCACGAGAAAAGTCCTTCTATTTCCTACGACACACAAAGTGCAAATTTATGACTTGTTCTGAACAGATTTCTCCCTGCAGAAAGATTTAAAGCCAGCAGATTTGGTGCTATGTATCTTACAAAGAGACAGAATTGAGGAAAAGCTGTGGAGTTCCAATTCACACGAAAAAATATCGCAATTTTGAGTTCATAGAATGGAGCTATTTTGAGTCAACTGGAATCACCATATGTGCATCCACGAGTAAATGCCAAACCCTGTGCTTCACATTAGCAGCATAATACACAGAGTAGAAAGATGAATCTTTTGCTTACCTGATTATTTTTAATAACAGCAGCCATAGATTTATTGAGATGGGTAAAGCAACCTTGTGTTTGTGACCCACAACTGTGAGTTTAAATACTTGGATTACATTCCATCCCTGAAGTTTTCTCTAATTCAGCAAATTTTTATAGCTGAGATAATCTGATTCTAGTTCCTAAACTTGCACAGACTGGATTAAAAAAAGATTTAAGGAATTTTATGTGCTGCAGACTGAGTGGGGGAGCAAATCACAGCCCACCCTTATGAATCCCACATCTTTCACCTTCCATACAGTTGGATGTTAATTTCTTGTGTCCCAGGTAGGACAGGAAAAAGGAGGGAAAAAAAGCAGGAAGGCAGTCCTTAGGACATGCTCTGTCCTTTGGGGAGAAAATAGGGTCTGGTAAGAAAACTAATTAATTGACACCAAATCCCAGATTGGATTGCAATACAGACCAATATAGTATTTGTAGATTTAAACAGGAGAGACACAAATGAGGTTCTGCCCAAAATTACCCAAACAGTTGAAAGGACTGAATATTAGGGACAGAGCATTACCTGTGCTTGCAATTAGAAGTTTAAAATACATCTCATTAAAGAAAACCTACCAATTCTAGTATCTTTGACAGAGACCTACTTCAGCAGAAAGGAAGTAAAAGGACTTGCATGTAAGAGTGGAGGGTAAAATGTCAAATCTACGTTCTTTACCCTCAGAACTGCTGTCCCCATCTAAATATTCAGTATTGAAATGTACATTCTTCTTCACCATATTAGCAACATTATGCCCCAATAATCATCCAAACTCTGGTAATGCTCTTTCCCACAAGTGATCACCACTTTGTCTATGCAATTATTCTCCCTTCTCAGAGGGAAACGTGCTGCTATCAGCTGAGAGAAGGATGCACAGACATGAGCTTGGCAGTCAGCAAATCAGAAAACAGTCACTGCTGTGCTCTTACTGCTTTCTTTTGCAACCTAGAGTATAAGTCATGGAAACCCCCAAGAGACCAAGCAAAGTAATTCCTGAGTTTTATGACTGCAGCCTCATGATCCATGAAAAACCACTGGGTCCCTTGTTTCGGGTTCTGACTTGAAAATCACCATATGTAAACCCACTAAACTGACTTGCAATGATATTTCTGGGAATGGGATCTACTCAACTTAATCCAATTTCTCTAAGAGGCATCAAGAGTTTCAACTTCTTGTTGGCAGAATAGGTGGAGATAGGAAGCTTTGCTCAGCCCATGACAGAAGAAACCCATTCTTTTTCTTTTGAAAAGAAGCAGGTGACTTTAAAAGACAGAAGGTGATTTTTTTTCTTTAATTGTTGATATCATTCTTGTCAAAAGCCCCCAGGAATGGCTGTCAAAATAACTTGCATCAGTCAAATTCAAGGCAGGAAATTGGATAAGATTGGTGGGGTGAAAAAAATCTATGTTCAACACGCTAAAAGGACAAAATGTCAGTGGAAAGGTAACATGAAAATTTATTTCTCAAACAAGCTTCTGTTTAATGATACATCAACAGAATTCCTGCAACCAGCAAACACTGGTCTCTTCCCACATCTTCCACAGCAGCTTTGTGCAGCAGTTCCCTGCACAGCTCCAATGGAAGAACTGATGGATGAATTCTACGAAGTCTGGGGGGAAAAGTTTTGCCTTACCCCTGACATAACATTGGTACAAACCTTTCTTGAATGTGGAAGTGCTTCTTTTATTTTGAGAAAAGTCAGGACCTTTCCTAGAAAAACAGATCTTTGAGGATTCATATAAGAGACTTGCACAACAAGAGCTTTCCCCAGCTGTTTTTCACCTCAATTATATAAATAAATTTATATAAACATCATGACCTCATGGTTCCTGTGACTAGAACAAACATCACTCTCCTCACCAACTGAAAACACTCGAAGTTACATATGTTTCTTTGTCAGGATGAAAGAGGAAAATGTTTATGCCTTAAGCACAAAGGTATCAATCAAATCTTTTAAAAAGCATCATTTATCTTAATAAAAACTATGGTTATAACTAAAAGAATTACTACATCCAGCTACAGCTTAATTCCTGTGGACCACTACCTACACAGCTCTTAGTAACAATTCCTTTTAGCAAGTCAGAAAGGTCTCAGACACCCAAATTAAGGGAGAACTCCTGAAGGGCTGGGACAGTTTGTGTTGGGCTAATGAGCTATGGGGGGCTCAGAACATTTGTGGGAGCCCTGGGCAGCAGGAGTGAAGCCCAGCAGGAACAGCAGCAGCTGTACAGCTCCTTCTGCAGGGCTGAATTCAGCTCTGCCCCAGCAGTTCCAGTCAGGGCACTGCAACAGCACCAGCCCAACTCAAATAAAGCTAAGAGAAGGTGCAGATCAATGATATTATCTAGTAACTGAGAGCCTGTAGATAAATCCTGAGACAAAAGGTGGACAACCTGACAAACATCTATATTTGGAACAAATTAATCCCTCCTGGGAAACTTTCGTTGAGGCAGAGATGGGAAAAGGACTGGAGGAAAATGCCTGAAGTGATAAAGGAGAGGGAAGGAGAGAAAACAAACAAAAGCAACCCCACACAACCTTGAAAATCCTGACTTGGAGAGCAGGGGAGGATTCCAGAAGGGAGCAGCAATTCTCTTGCCCACAAACAGACTGGGCTGTGCCTGTGTATGATCCAAGAGCCATAAGCCAGGTTCTACAACCAAAATTTTGCTCTCCCTTTTGTGGTATCTCTTTTGTGGTAGATTTTACTAGCAGTGGCCCAGGCTAGTAAAATCTACCACAGAGCATCTGCAAAAATGTAGCAGCTGATATTAAGACTGCCATTCACTGAACAGAAAATTCAAAGCAGCTTTGTACAATTATCAGAAATATAAACTGGAATTACGCAGAGGCAGCTGTTCCCTTTTTCCAGAAAAGCCAACTCACACCTGCTTTCTGCATGTTATCTTATGTGTAAAGTTTGAGACCCATTAAATGATCATGTAGGGAGCAAAGAGTTCTGGCCTGCCTACTGAACTCTGATATTGTGCAGGTCTGACCTTAATTAAAGCAATTATTAGAAATAAGCAAATGAGAAATTGATCCACTTTCGAAGAATGAATCTAAAATATTCCCTAGTCTTGTTTACTGGGAAATGCTGTACAAGTGAATCCATGCTGCAATGATTTAAATACACGTAAATCGAAGTTATGCTTTTCTTGATGATGCTATTTACACAGATTCTAAATTTCTACATTAATCAGTTAACATCTAAATGCTATTTACTCCATTAGCATTAGAAGATACTTCTTCTTTGATTCAATTTACCAAGGTACTTAGTAATCAGATTATCAAAGAAAGAGTATGATAAATCAGAAAACAAAAGTTTATTATGCACTTATTCTACCTCTTCAAAAATTAATTAGGGACTGAATGCATCTCACTGTCTGTGCAAGTTATGTCCTATTACCATGTGTAGACATCATTTAAAAATTAACTAGACAGAAATAGATCCAGATGCACTGAAGCCATTTTCAGACTTTCTCAACAAAGTTTCCTCCAATTTGGAAGGAAAACCCCCCAATTCTGAATCCAGTAAAAGGCTCTCCCAGGTCTACTCTAGTTCATCTTGGTTCAATTTTACAAAAGTGATCTGTTCTCCTATTTAGTGGCCTTCTCCTCTGTCAGAGGTGCTGCTCCAGCAGCAGCAAAGCACAGGTTCAAACCTCCCTCCCTCCTTCCCTCCCTCCAGCTGGGCCCTGAGCTCACAGGGATGGGCACTGCTGGCACTGGGGCACCCCTGGGACCAAGGCAGGGCCCCACCCGGGACCAAGGCAGGGCCACCCCACCTCCCCTCAGTGCTGCTGCTCAGCCAACAGCCTGCACAGAGGAAGGAAAGGCAGAGACAGCCTTAAAGCACCAGAACACACCTGTCAAACGTCCATTCCAGACCCACACACACCTCAGTACACTGGGTGTTATCTGGACAACAATAATGCTGAATTATCATAAGCAAAACCTGAAACTTGCCCCCAGTATACTTGAATACTTTGTTTTCTTTACTGGGATATTTTGCATGCTACAACCTCTCAAACACCCTTACAGAGCAATATAGTGCCCTTCTTTTTCACACTCAGGGCCTAAGATAGGACACTACCACAGCTCAGAAGACAGTTGACAGGCTTTTAAAGAGGACACCTTTTACAGGAATAGGCATGTGAGAAGCCAAGGTGTATTATTAGCAACTATCCCTCCCCCTCCTTTTATATTTTAAATTCTGAGCAATACTCTAAGGCTCTTTAATCCTGCCTCACCTTCACCTGTGAGTTCACTCCTGAATGCAATAGAAACACTGAGCTGACAGTGACAAAGAGATAATTCCTTCAGGAATGCAGTTGCATACATGAGAATAAGATATTTAACAACAAGCAAGACTAGAGCAGTCCCTTATTGATAGGAAATTACAGTATTCAAATACCTGTGGAGATCTGGAGTTTGTCGTCATTTGTTATCCATAAATTCAAAAAATAAAACTGGAAATGTACCCTGAAAAAACTCTGCCACTGCACAATGCTTCTTCAGAGTGCTCTGGTCCCCAGGAGGGTCAGCTCAGCTGTTCCATTCTGCACAAAGCACTGTCATTCTCCTCTTAGTTCCCTTCTTGCACTTCACTTTGGACTTCCAGGATACAAACCAACAGAGCCAGGTACATCAAAGGAAGTAAATACCTTTGGTTTCCTCTGGAAAACGAAACAGTTCTCTGGATGTAGCTCCTGCTACAGTGGAACATGACAAAGGGGTTCTTGTAAGGTGCTTCCAGCTCACTATTAAATCTGGCAGACTACAGGCACTGTTCTTTAAATCATTTAAAAAAGGAAAAGTTTGGGCATACTAGGATACTACCTAAGGAAAAAAAAACTCCCACTACAATCCTTGTTTTGACTGGCAGAGCTACCCAGCATGAGGCACAATGAAAGTCCAAGTTGCAAATGACAGTTCTACATTGGACAATCTGTGGTGGATGAAAACCAAACTGGCTAACATTCACATTGTCATTATAAAATACAGCTCTGTGCCTAGGCCACCCTCATTAAGGTAACAAAAATAGTCTTAAATGGTTTATATACTATTTAAAGTTGTAGCTCTATTAGGATCTATTCTCACTTTTTTTTTTTTGTAGCCTTAGAGAGAGAAGAAAAAAAATAATTTCCCAGACGGACTTCAAAACAGTTCACTGAACACTATTTTTTATATAATTGTCTCCTGGCAAGCATCTGCACAGGGTAACATACGTTGGCAGACAAAAGCCATTTCAGCTCGAACACTGTTAGAGCATTAACCTTTCCAAAATGCCATACCTCAGAGAGAGCAAAGCATTAGGTTAGTGAAAATCCATCTGTTGAATGGCTGAGCCTCTCCTCCCCCAAAGAACACGCCTGTCCAAAGGCATGAGGAAAGAACTGTTTAGAAATGCTTATGAAATACAGCATGACATATCTTTAGTTTTTGCTAGCATAGTTCTGTTGGCTTGGGAGGGGAAAAATGAATGCCCTTCTCACATGACATTGCTGTACCAGCAAAAGCTCTGTAGAAACAACTATGCTGACGAAGATTTTGTTGGCTTAGCTTTCATCATTCAGAGAAACCCAACTGACAGCACAAAACTCCTCCTGGCTCTTGAGCCATCTCTAGGGCTGATATTCAGAAAATTCTGTGTCCATGTGCCCACACCAGCACCCTCCCACAACCTCCAGCCATTTTACCCCTCGAGCAATCCCCAAGCCTGCCCTTCCTGTCCTCACCTTGCTCATATTGCATGGTCACCCATCATCCTTTATCAGCTCCTTTTGACATCTTGCACATTTTTTTCCCCACAAATTTTTCACTCATTTTTAACTATACCTTTAGAAAGCTTCCAGCAATTCCAGGCAATGCACGCTGTAATATCACACAGCACGAAAAGTCTGCATCATTATATAATCTGTTTAATATTTATCTGTATGTATCTATTTAATACTTTTAAATCATAGAGTCAGTCAGATCACAGGCCCAAATAATCTACCCATTTTCAAGTATCAAATAGCAACAGTTGTCTTAAAAAAAACAATCCTTAAAAACTGAAGAAGAATCATCTTTTATTACAGTATCCTCTGAAGCCACATTTCTAGTGTTAAGGCCTTAAAATGGAATAAGAAAATTAGCAATATGCTTTTTTTGTGTCAATTGGAAATCAATAGTTTGGGACAAAAATAATTGGTTTTCTGTTTATGAGGCTGTCAAGGCTTCCTAAAGGTCAGAGGTTTTATACCACAATAAAGTATAAGTATAGTCTGAGCAGTTTACAGTTGCTTTAAAAGAATTTTAAATTAAAAAATGGAAACTTGTTTTATATTACCCAACTGAAAACTAACCCAAGGTATTTTCAAGAATCTTTTAAGCTCAGCATTGATCATTTTGGTGTATTAGAAACAGGACAGAAGTAAGAGCACATAAATATTTTAAATTTAGATGATGTAAAAAAATCATCTTGCTACTCAAAACAGTCCATAGAAAACATGTAAGATCAAATAAAGTCATGCCATCTACAAGTCCCCAGATGATGCAGTAGGCAAAAACAAAAACCCCAAAATAGTAAAAGATTGATATTTTTTCCCCAGTTATTTTAAGTAAATGAATTGAAGCATTGCCTGTGACTATTTCCAGTGGAGATCCTCCAAATAGCAGCTTTCTTAAGACACAAATCTCCATCTCATTTAGAAAACAGCCATCCAGAACTGCACACAGCAGCTAACAATTTTCTGTACATAAATCAGGGTTCATTCTTAGAATATCTAAGCTAACATTTCTCCATCATATTTCCATCAGTAACATGAAAAAGTGTCTCTAAAACTGACCCAGATTTCCACTGAGGATGGTAGGAACAGACCCTGGAGTTACCAGGCCAGGTTAAAGATTCTGTTCAGAGCCCTAAGACACTCAAGATTATGCAGAGGACTTAGTTTTCAAAAAAGTTAAGAAGCAAGAGCTTCTTTCTTTCCATCTTATAACAAAATTCACTAACTTGGTAAATTAATGTAGCATTATGGTCTTTCCTTGCATAAAATAAAGACAAAGATCACCAAAGCAAACAAGAGAAACATGACAAAACTTTCCCTGGGGCACCATCAATGCTCTCACCTCTGCCCTGTTGCCACAGCCTCACAAATACAACACATCACCACCATGCACACAAACATTGCCTGGCAGCTTCAAAATCTGGTGATTACAAATGGCAGGTAAAAGCAAGTCAGAATTTCAAAACTGTCTACCCTACAAACTTTTATCCTCTAGCAGAGGGGTTTTGCTTAGATTGTAATAAAACCACAGCAGGTGTGATACTGCAGAAAGTTGATAAAAATTAAATGACTGATCTTCATGGAATCAAATGTTACCAATTTAACAGCCATCCAAAATTACTTGTTATCTCAACAAAATGACATTTGGTGCACGACACAAGAAGTCATCAACTGCATAGGAAAAAAACCCCACCATTTTCATGTAGCCTACTATTAAATACTGTTGCTGTTTGGGTTTGAAACATATTTTTCAGTTCAAAACTTATCTTTATTTAAAAAACCCAAAAAGCTTAGTTTTAGTTCTTAACTGGAATGGAGATAACAGTAACATTTCAAAAAAACCACACTAAAAAAAAATTAGCATCTCCCCCATTTCTGCCATCTAGGGAAATTCTCTTAGCAAAAATATTTATAATTGTTTTCCAGTCACAGCACAAATAAAACACCCAGCAAATAAAAATTAGCAAGAATGTCATAATTAAATAAGAAGACGTAAGAAAAATCTCTTTCACATCAATGTTTAAAGAAGGAAAAGATTTAGGGATGCTAATGATCTCTGCTAATTGATTAGGCCTAGAATGGCTTTTGTGGGAAAAGGGAAAGCAAACGCAAACTGCAATTTGTCTCCAGACATGTTATTCTTCCCCTGCCAGGCAGCGTTTGGATGCCCAGTTCCAGGACTCACATACCTGCGAGCTGTTGCCATTCTGCTCCATTCCTGAGCCCCCGGGGCTGTGCCGTCCATCCCCGGGGCTGTGCCGTCCATCCCCGGGGCTGTGCTCAGCGTGTGTCCCGGAGCGGCCGCCGGCGCTGCGGCAGCGCTGCCCGAAGCCGCGGGGACAATGGGAAGCCACAGCTGCCACTGTCACCCAGCACCGCCACCCTGAGCTCCTCCTCAGCAATCCACAACCTCCCGAAGCTCTCCGGCTGCTAGAAAATGGCTGGGCACATTTTAATCACTTTCTCCATTAACAGACAGACTACTCTAAAATGAAAGTTTACACCACACTCCGAGAATTTTGATGTGACCAAGAAGCAGGACAAAAACATTCGTAAAGATATTAATTTCCTCTCTAGACAGTTTTATTTCTTCACTTTGGCACTGTGAACGCCACACAAAAAGTCATCAGTAAGTTAGCCCACAGTGCCAGCAGATAAACACACTTGTCACTGGCAGAATGAATGCTATGATAATTTTCTGGACTGGCACATATCCACTATCAGAACCCAAATATGGAAGAAAAACGTCTTCTAAACAGAGGGGTAAAAAAAAGCCAGTTATATGATAATTATCATACTTCCAAAAGCAGTGCCCAGACCAGCAGTCTGCAGTTCTGCTGCTTGTGAGAAAGCTCTATCCCTGCCCAGCTGCAGCATCAGCCCATGCTCACAGCACTGCTGCACACTGATAATCATAATCCCCTTGCTGGACTCTCCAGAGACCTCTCCGAGGCATCCTGCACACCAACTTAGGCTGCAAGGAGAATGGGGCAGTATTTTTAATCTGTAGGCTCCAGAGAGGGAATTGCAATCTTGGGAGGTGGCAATTCCTGACAAACAGGAGATCAGTATCCTATGTATTTAAGTGACAAGATTAAAAAAACCGAACATGTATAGACAGACAGACTCATTTCTACAACGTAACAAACAGGAAATAAAAAATCTAAAACAACTATGGAAAGATTTAGACCCGTCACAGACTACAGCAGTCTCAGTCCTAAAATAGATTTTTGTAAATAAATAAATACAAAATATAAATATATCATATATAAGTATATTAAAACATCTCATGATACTGAGACTGCTGCAGTTTGCAACAGATCTTTCTGTGCTTGCTCTTCCCCTCTTCTGTCACCTCTGTGCTCCATCTTTAAAGCCTCCACTCTTTCTGCCCACACACAGCAGTGTCACACACTCCACACATCTTGGCTGCTGTCCCTGAGCAGCAACATCATATGGGGGGGAAAAAAAGTCAGTCTTTTTGTTTTAGCTGAAGACAGCAGCTCTTGGAATCCCTGCTCTTCTCCTGAGCACTGAGTTCAGTGTAAGTGCTGGCTGTGCCCCTCCTCTTCACAGCACTTCCCTCCCCACCATCCCTGCAGTCCCATCCTAAACTCGAGGAAAATACACACAAAAGGAATGATTCTGGGAGGCCCTTGCTATTTTTGCAGAGGTTCTAGCTGGTCAGCAATGGGAGCATTATTTCTCATGGAAAAGGCTTCCTCGGCAGAATGCTAGACAAGAAAATCACTTTTATTTTCCTAATTGTAGAATTAATTCCAAACAGGTGATCACCTATGTGCACAAACCATTCACTGCAGGGTCCATACTCTGAATGCTGCCAAAGAGTTTTCAGTTTCTGAACACGTTATACAGATTACATTTATTTCAGAATAATCTTTTAAGCAGTCTCCTCACATAACACTAGGAAAATGTGTCTGTATGCATGTCTAGCTAGTGTTATAATCAGATTTGGTATTCACATACACCACAGCAGAGCACCTAGGAGTGTTTTTATAATCAGTAAGATCAGCAGCAAGATGCAGCTAGCCCCAAACAGGAAATAAAGTAGTACCCAATGGAGAAAGAACTGAGCACTGAACTGTCATTATACTGCACTGCCCTTTGGAACATTTTTGTTAATTTTTCTAAAACTCACACTTTATTTTTTTAAACTCCTAAAACACTTACACAACTCACTAAGCAGCAAAAGTGCACCATCAAGTGTCTGCAAACCAGGGTCTGACTCAGAGTTGAAAAGACTGGACTGTACTGAATGAAATTTTCTTTAAAACTTGAAAAGGAGTACTGACACAGAGACAGAAATCCAAACTGATAAACAGGCTCTGCTACATAGGATATACTCTGGAAGCAATGTTTCTGGCTCTGCAATATCCAAGCAATTGATGCACATGGGCCTTATGCTCCAGAAACAGCTTCCAGCAAGACTTACAGGACTGAAAAGGCAGGACACAAACTCCTGGAGAAGGACAAACGTGCTGAAATGTTCTAACTAACAACAGCCCTTCCTTTTAGAAGAAAGAAAAAGATGAAAAAGAAAATTAGTTCTTTGAAGATTTTTAAAGAACAAGATAAAAAGCAAGCCTCTGGACCAACCAAAAGACATTTAATAAAAAGTTTGGAACACAAAAACTTTAAAAAATACTAGAATTGGATATCTCTATCCCAGTTCCAAAATGATTTTTTTCTATAAACTAAAGGAAATAGAGATACATTTAAAGAGATTGTCCCATCTGTATCAGCTTAACAGAAGCATCATGTAAAGCCATATTCTGATTACTCCAAGTTCTATTCACTAGACTGACTTTGAGTTTGCCTATTCTGAACTGCTAGTAACTCTTAACATTTGATTGAACAGAAGCATATTTATCTCTACTCTCAGAGAAATTGTGGAACTCCAGATTGGTCACGAAGGCCTATTCTGTATTTAGTTCATATCATCTCCCTATAAAAACCTCTCAATTCCGAGAAGGCAGAAACAAGCACTGCAATTTCATTCCTTTGCACCATAAACACAGTTCAGACAGCATAGTGATGAAGCTGAAATAAACATCTTTCTCTGGTGGTTTTATTCTCCTTCTAAGAAATAAAATATACTCTCACTCTTTCAAGTATAAATGAAACCATTTTACTGCTCTTTAGATACCAGTCACCATTTAGCCATGGTTACTACACGATGACAAGGTGTTGTCCAAGTCTAAATACAGAAACTTTAAGCAAAAGCCTGAAATTGAAACAATCCCCAAACACTGTGCAAAACTAGTCTTAAAGACTAAATGCAATTACTTTTCAAATACCTCCTGGAGAATGGATACCAAATGAGCAAATGTCTGTCAGGTGAGTCTGTTTCTAGGGCTGATTGCTGGTCAAATACTAACATACTGTTAATTAAAAATTCTAGAGTAACAGTACAAAAGCAAGCTGAAAAAAATATTTCTAGGATTTACAGAATTCAATATTAAAGATGTCTCTCAAGTACTCAACAGAGCAATCTATTGAAAAATATTAAAGGTATCTCTGAGTGTAAGTAAATTTTTGGAGTTAGCTGGAATAAAAAATTCTAAGTAATTAAATTGGAGTAACATTCACATGACCAGACTTTGAAAAGGAAAAAACCACCAACCAAACCTGGCATCTCTCAAAGTTCATAAGAAAATGTGGAAGAGATGTTTTTAGGACCAGTTAAAGAAGCCAAAAGATTCATTCTGTCCAATTCTTCAACCCCCTGAACAAGGCAACTCTAATGTCCTGCTTGCTCAAGGAGTGAGAATGATTTAGGAAAAAGCAAATTCTAGTAGATGATCCTAGAGTATTGATGTAGCCATTGATTCCATTAACTGTGGCCCTTAAAGCAGTGCTTAGTGAAGCAAAAAAACAAACTCCAAGCCACCAAACCTTTTCCTCTAGAAAGCACACTAGAACACAATCTCAAAAACCTGCATTTCTAATTTTCTGTGTGCTAGAAAGGGAAAAGAAATGTTACCAGTAGATAACACCAGGCCTATCTCCATAATTTGAAATAAGAACCACTCAGATTATATTCAACCACAGACTGATTTTTGACATCTAGAGAAAACATTGCTTCTTAATAAATGAAAACCAAAGTATTGCTTCTGCAGTTGAAGCAAACAACTGAGTAATGGCTCACGCTAAACCAAGGAATGATTACAAAGCAAGATTAAAGATCACTTACTTGGTTTTGTCAGATGTTTTATCACTGTAATTTCTGTCCTTCCACCCCCAGTTGTTCCTATTGCTAAGTATTCTCATTCACTCTTACTTCTAAAAATTGGGTGTATAACCCTTTCAAGAACCTTCCCATTTTCTCCACAAACTGACTTTGCTGTTAACTAAAAGAAAAGAAAATTAAGAGATTCTAAGTTTAGTCTCAAGATGATAAATTCATGCACAGCTAATGAACACATCATGTCTAGTTTTGCATTCATATCTTGATATTAACTTTTTCCTGAACTGCAGTTTAAATTCAGACTGTTCTAGACCTTCTGTTTTAAACAGTCTCATCTAAATGCCAGGCATTAGATAAGCAGAAAATTAAGCTACTCAGAGGTTAGAGTTTAAGGTCAGCCTCACTGTCTGAAAGCAAAAGCTGTAATATCCTCTCACCCACATGAAATTCATTGGGTTTTGGTTTTTTAATGAAAAAGCAACTGTTTGAACACAAAACAATATTCCTGAAAAACTTCCTCTGAGCTTCTCCATAAGTGACCCAGTAAGTGGTCTGACAGAGAGGACCAGGCATATGTAGGTCCCACATGCTGAATAGGAATTCTTTAAAACCACAGATCTGCCTTAGAAGCAACAGTCAGAACAAACTTGTGTTGTTTCACTGGATGTATTTTTTCTGGTTTTTTTCCCCCATAAGAAAACCTCGTGTTCATAAGTTTTATGATATACAAATACTCCTTTGGAACACATGGATTTTGAAGCCATGTTGTCCAAAATTCATGAGATCCATTCTTATGGATCAGTCACACTTAACAGGGGATGGGAATGTTGAGGGGGTGCAAAATCAACTCCTATTTTGGTACAGACACTATCAAGCAACCAAAAAACAAAGGGTTTATCTATCTAAAAAAAAAAAATAATAAAAAAAAAGCCCAGTAGTTTTGTGAACCCAAAAATGAGAATAGAGAACTCTAAGAACCTGTTTATACTAAACCAGGGTTATTTTCTGCAAAGGGACAGCTGAAATACAAGTTCCCAAATAATAAAGTCTATCCCCTGAATTACAAAAACCCAAACAATAATACTTCACTCGTGTTTACAAAATTCCATGTTTGAGTAGCACAACTTGTGTTATCACCCCAAAAATTCTAAACAATTAGAGCCTGGGAACAGGGCATTAGTGCCAGGTGCCTAAAAGCAAGAAAAGAGGAGACTTCAGCTGAAATCAGGACGAGCAATTCAGTTGTAATCCCACATTTCAATTCCAACCCTCAAGTACCTCAGAGGCAAAAGACTAAAGAACACTGGTTTAAACCAAGGGAGATGTGAGAGTCTCAACAAATCTGCATTTTTCAAATGAAGTTGGACTACAATTTGCCAATTTATCAGAAGCCTTTATTATTCTCTGAAACTCTGAATCTGAAAATCAACAGGCCAAGGCAGACGAGATAAGGCAGAATTTCTCAGAGCAGGTACCTTCCACCCACAAAGGAGGGGATGACAGTAACTGCAGGGTTGAACCAAACAAGTGGCAGGGCAGCAAGGAAGCAGGATCTGAACACATGAACAGAGGGGAGCTTTTCCCTTGCTTCATGACAGGGGAGAGGATTTGGGAAGAAGGGTATTTTAATGTTATTTTTCAATTCATTTTTGACTCTGGGAAAAATAAAATCCAGCTTATCAGTTTTCCTCCTCAATTTTGTGCTAAAAGTAAATCTGAGATAAATATGTTCAACTTCAAGCAGTGAGTGCTGCAGTTGAGACTTGTGTTAGCTGTGGCATCAGCACTTGCAAGGACTTTGTTAACACCATCCTTACTCCTGCCCCAAACTTGGCTAATGTCAACTTCGTAAGCAAAATCTTTTTAAATCCCAAAGTGCTTAAGGTTAAACAAGATCTGACTTTTAATGTAGAATTCAACAGGGGGAAGGAGAAAGAAGGGAGGAGAGAGGTGGGAGGAGAGAGAGGAGCTCCTAAGAACACTAGGAGACAACATGTGTTTTTTTACTTTCTTGCATATCTGTACAGCCAAGCATCTCCACTCAGATGATTTAATGGCATCATCAGACCCTAAAGGGACTTGAAACAAAATCAGCAACATATTTAATTATCTATGACTAGGTAGGGAAAAAAATATAATAATTTTCAATTAATGTTACATAAAAGGAAATCATTAATTTTTTAAACAGTTAGGGGTGGGACCTGGAGTCATCACTTGAAATGCAATGTGCAATAATACAGATTGGATAGTGGGCTTTGCTAGATAAACAAAAGCTATTTCATAGATGCAACACTAATTTTCAGAATGTTGCTAGGGCAACAGCAGACTGTAACAAGAATTTCTGAATAATGAGCAGGTGGCAATATACAAAGATTTTCGATTCCTGACTGAATTATTTATATGTAATCCGGAACAGTGAGATTTTGAGGAGCAATAGCCTTATTCCAGCACCACAAATGGAAATACTACATACCTTGTGTAGAATATTTATTAGATTTCTAGACATGCATCTCTTTTTTGTTTCACCATGATAAGTAAGGCAAAATCACTATTCTTACACCTCTAGCACAAAGAATCAAAAGCAGTTATTTTGCAAAAAATACACAAAGTAAACAAAATAGTTTTTCTAGGCCAAAACTAAATCTAACTTTCTAACCAAGATTCTCCTTGTCCAGATTCAATAATTTCAGAGTGACAGGAACAAATCTTGACAATTATGAAATAAGGATCAGACTAACAGAAGAGAACTGGACATGCTTTATCCATCATGCACATCCATAGCAGGAATTCTGCCAGATATAAAATGTTACGGGAGGAAGCCCTATGGGCAATCTAGAGTCAATGCAATTGAAAAGCAATGGCAGCAAGATTTGGCAAAATTTTTGTTAATTTAAACCTTTCAACTCTGCTAAGTCATTATACTATTAACCACTACTAAAAAATTCCACCACCTGGCTTTCCAAGTTTCTGGTTAGCTGGTCAGCAAAGGTTTGGGTATCTGGGCAAGGCCTGCTGTAACGTTACTCTTTTGCTGAATATGCAAAAGAAAAGACAGAAAATAACTATTTTAACTTATTCTAAGACTGAACTGTTTCTCCTTGTGAGTTTCCCAAGACACTGTAATATATGCAAAAATTACAATCTCGGTCTACCTTTAGGGCTTTTTGTCACAGATCTCTGTTTTAAATACCAATAAAATAGTTACGATCTGTAGTTATTTTCAGCAAAGTTCCCAGCTTTCAGAGATTAACAGAGTCTATGTATTGAAATATATATTCACATGCTACAAGGCAACTGTATATGAATGTTCATAAATAAACTACAGAGCTCTTTTACAACTAGCTGACATTATCAGAAAAACTCCCCAAAACACAGTAAAAGATGGATAATCTAATTATTTGATATCATTTTGATAAATATCTTAATGCTCCATGAAGCCCCTCACAAGAAAGGCATCAAGGGGCTGGTGTGTGTCCAGAGAAGGAACAGAGCTGGGAAGGGTCTCAGCAGTGGCTGAGGGACCTGGGGGAGTTTAGATGGAGGAGGCTCAGGAAAGGCCTTTCACCCTCGAGGCTCCTTAGCACAAAGCTGGGGTGTGCTGGGGGCAGTCTCCTCTCTCAAACAACAAGCAACAGGACAAAAGGAAATGGCCTCAAGATATTAGGAAAAACTTTCTTCATGGAAAGTGTCAAGCACTGGAAAAGGCTGCCTGGGGAAGTGGTAGAGTCACCACCTCTGGAGGGATTTAAAAGGTATGCAGATGTGGCACTTAGGACCATGGTTTTTAGTGGTGTGCTTGGCAGTGCTGAGGGAAGAGCTGGACTCTATGATCTTAGAGGTCTTTTCCAACCAAAGTGATTCCATGATTCTGTTATTTACTGTATGTAATTGCTTTAGTTTATCTGATTTTCAGCTAATGTGCATTAAATTGAGGACAATTCTGGAACAAGTTACACATTAAATTGTGCTGTCATCATTGTGACAGCTGTACAGACCTGAACATCTCACAGACACCTAGAATGAGGTTTAAAACCAGAGTTCATTCAGTGAAAACTCACAGTTTGACACCTGGTCAAGTTTTATCAGCAGTCTTCCATGTCAGCAAAGCTTCCTGAATGAGGTTAGAGCTAAAGCAGCTCCAGAAGAATGTCCAGTGGAGACAGTCAAACTCACAGAAGATTAAAGTACTGGATTCTTACAGCTGGTCTTCCTGTATTGTTTATAAATGGGCTTTTGTCCTCTCCAGCAGCTTCATTCTAAATAGGTTTAACAACCAGTGCTGAGCAGTTCCCTGCACTGCAGGTGAATCCTGTAAATTCCTTTCTTCCACTTTCTAGTCAGAGGGAAGTAAGAATACAATTGCCTCACGGAACAGTTGCTTAAGCATCATCTTAGATCTCAAAACTGAGGATCCTGGCAACAAGGCAAAGTAGAGGAAAATGAGCATCTTGTTACTTCCTTATGAACACTTCTGAAAGTTCATCAGATCAGCAGCTTAATTGTCTGGACGCAGGCAAAATGGAGACACAGAACTGATTCCTCCTTTCCCCAAGTGAATAAACCAGGCAGCATCACATTCTGCCACCATGGAACTCATGCCTTGCAAAGATATTTCATCCTCTTAAGCAGCAGAGTGGTCAGTCAAGCAAGCAATGCTTAATTATGGTAAATACCATTTTTTGTGATGGCTCCTTTCTCATGGCATGATCACTGAAACAAGAAACTCATCTGAACCAAACACTGCACCCCTCCTTAGAGGGGAGGGGGGAAGAAAAACCTAACTTAATGAAGATTTGGTTACAGTTTTTAATTTAAAGAAAATGTATAAACATAGGACAAATACTGCAACCACTAAGTTTATATTTTGGTAACTCAAATGAGATGAGAATCTAACGCAGTGCACTAAAACTCAGTGAATTTCTTTGAGAAACTTTCTGGAGAGCTGGTTTTTGGACTAGTATAAAGGCATGAGGAAATTAAAAAATAAGCACCATTGTTTTCTTCAAAAAAATACTTCAAAGGTTACATGTCCAAGCCAGTGCAAATTTGACAGGAGAAAAAATACCCACCCTCAAAATGCAAATTCCAGATGCACTGCTCCCAAGCTGAACACAAACACTAAGACCCTATTCTGGGAGCAGAGATGTTTTGAAAGCTTAAAAGAATAGGAAAGAAAATCTTTCTGGGGATCAGCTTTTTCAAATTTGAAGGGTATTTGTTTCCTAGCATACTCTGGAAGTGTGAGCAGACAGAAGGTCAGGGCTACAGCCACTGGTGGGGCCAAAGATGGGGTAAGGAAAGGAGACAGTTTAAACAGACAGCAAATTTTAACACTGCTCTACTAATGAATAAGTCAATCCCAAAGAATCTTATTCATGCAGTCAGAATATTTAAGCAAAGTATTATTAATAATTAATAGAATAGCTATTAATAATTATTAGAATGCTGCATTTCTGTAACCAAAAGGCTTTGCTTTACAGGCAATTCAGGACAGGGACTTTGACATAGTCTTAGGCTACAACAATCCAGGGATTGAGGATAATCAGGCTGCCCTTGACATATCATTTCCTTATAAAGATATACAACACAAGTTACATTAGAATTTATCGGCATGTTTTAAGATATATTATGTAGCATTTAACAATGTTATATGTATAAGGAATCATCTGTAAAATACCTATGGAACTTGCTCTCCCTAAGGCACAGAGAAAAGAGGCTGGGAAGGAAAGAAAGTCCTTTAATAAGAATAACCACAATTTTAGCTGGAAGAATAAATGCAGAAGAAGAAAAAGTACCTTCAACCAAACAACAACTCAGAAACAGACAAAACCAAAAATAAAATCCACTCTAAAATACCCTGACCAACAAAAGATAAGCTTTGGAAGTCAGAAGCAAGTTCCAGCCTGAGTTAGAACTTTCTAACAAAAGATTATTATCCATACAAACAGAAAAACACCAAAGAACCATGACAGCACATATGAAACTGAATTTGAAAGAGTGCATTCAAAGGAAAAATAAGATTCAGAAAGTAAGTGTTGAAGACACCATACGCACTAACTACAGAAAATGAGAAGCCTCACATCAGATCACAAGTCCCAAAGAAGACTGTTTTTTAATACAGTACAAAATACATGATGGCATCATTTGATGTCAGAACAAAAAGCATAGAACTAAATGTAAGGAAAAAATAACAGTATGCCTGACTTTTAAACAAATTTTAAAGGAAAGAATGAATTAAAGGCACTGAAGTCAATGGAAAATGAATTGACAGAAAAACATTGTAGCAGAGACTGTGCCAAACAGCACATTAATAAAGTAATGGTTCCTAGGAAAAATAAATGGAGGAAGCCTAATCTATTTGAATTACATGTAGTTTTATAGAGGAGACTGATAAAGCAGAGACAATGAAGATTAACAAAATTCAAATTTTAAAGATGTAACTGTTCAATTTATTCTCAGAAAAGCTACAAAAATGCCATTCTAATAAAGCCCTGGTAAGGCCTTATATGGAAAATGGTATTTGTACTGATAAAAACTTGTACGGAAAACTCAATTTCATGTGGCTGCAGAAGATAACAGATGGGTAGAGGAGCTACTTAATCTAGAGAAAAACTTTGCCACAAACCCATGTGTCTGTAAGTTTTCCAGTCAGCCAGGCTGGAGGCCAGTAGATATCAGAACCAGATTTTACAACTGCTGTTCAGCATGCAAGAAGATAACTAGCAATTTAATTAACATGAAGATAAAGTTTGACACAGTTATGAAAGCATTATTTCCTGGAAGAAGAAGGGACTGGACTAAATGACCCCGAGTCTCTCCTTTCAGTCTTCAGGCCCATTCAAGCAGGGCACAGTGCAATGAGTTGTATCCTTTCCACAAATATTCCATTACTTTATTGATAATTATTGTTATTTAATACCAAGGTACCTGGGTGGCCTAGATTCAGAGTAATCAACTGGAATATTTTTTTCATCAGACTCTACTTTCAAAAGCCTGTCAAGAAGCCTTCTTAGGATCAAAAATTTTTCCTTACAATTGAAAAAAACCAGAAAAAGTCCACTTACTTGTAAAGATTTCAAAGACTAATTTAAAATCAACTTTATGTCCTCCTATATATTATATGGGAGTCTGTCTTATAACAAACATGTGTGAGAATCCATCTTCCTTGTAGAAGCCAAGCCAGTTAGTTAGATAACTAACATCTATATATACCAAACATAGTTCAAAAGTTTTAGAGTCACTGCCCTTATAACCAGGTAAATGCAGCATGTGCAGACATGAATAAAATAAGGATACAGAAAATAACTCCTGATACTGCAGAGTCCCAAGGTTAATAAGTTATGAGCAGGATTAAAGCTGAGCCTGTTCACGTCATGCAGCAGGACTTTCTCACTGCTCCTTCGAGAGCAGTCAGTTCATCAGATCCACACCCCCAACCTGGGCAGGTGGGACACAGACCTGCAGGACACTCTGCTGCCTTTCTGGAGCATTCAGACACTAAATATTTAGATGGACAACAAAGAACCCCATAAATCCCTGTGATCTCAGTCAAGCCACAGGCTTTAGAATCGTCAGCTCTCATCTAAACCGTGCCTGAATTCACACATTGTCTGACCAGAGCTGAGAAATCTTCTCAAGGTCTCCCATCCCCAATTATTCCACATTATATAAATGGGCTAAACTCTTGCTTAAAAGTAATCTACATTTCATTGTATACTGGGAAACAGGACAAGAAAAATAGTTACTAAAAGAATACTTAAATATCTATATTTCTTGATCTTTATGGAACATTACAATTTTAAGCCTTCACACAGCTATGGACTAAAGAAGACAGACAGAAACCCAGTTTTTAACACGGTTCAATATTTCAACAGAAAAGGCCAGATAAAAAGCTGATTGTGTTCTGAGTTGGGACAGCTTCCACTACTATTTTGATATGCAGGTCCTAATAAGGACTACTGGTCTTTGTGCTTTTCAAATCAAACTTTGCAGTGTCAGGAAATACAAGATTATGCAGCAACTAATGGCATGTCATCATGGTCAATGATGAACAGGCAACTGTTGGAATATCATACACTGCATTAACTGAGTTAGCCCAGTAACATCATTTATTCTTTTCATATTACTGCTTTAAGAATTTAGTCTAATGGTACCATTTGAAGCTCAAAAATCTTCCTCAAAACCTGGTATTATTTATTCTTCTGTATTTAATTCATTTCTAGATAAGCTCAGTTTGGACTCAGTTCCTTCTCCCCGTAACAAGAATGTCCACATAAAAACAGGTGTTCCTCTCCAGAAGCTAGTGTTTGAAACTAGAGGGAAACAAAACATTCCCACATGAAGTATTAGGATGCAAATCATAACATTTTTATAAGTTAACACAATAGTTTGTGTGAAAGATTCATATCCTTTTGTTAGACCACAAGTCTAACCAGACTGCAGTAGCATTCCTAGGGCAGCTGCCATAAAGTCACTTAACAGCTTTCCAAGTACTGGGAGTCCTTTTCCTCCTCCAATTCCATACCACAAAGATGACATCTCACAGCAAAACTAGAACTGCTTTGTGGTACAACTTTAAACCTTTGAAAGAGCAGTTTATTTTTCCGTGACAATAATGCAATGTGCAATCAAACAAGCAGCTAGAAGCCTGCTTAGAGATTAAGTGCAATGAAAATACATTAAAGATCACTTTGATGTACTTAAACAAAGAAGAAACCACAATACCTGAACTAAGAGACTAATAACTTGTAATCTGCATTACAAGTAAAAGTTAAGGACTCATTACAGTCAATTCTAAAAAAATACTATCAGCAGATACTTTGAGTATCTAATTGTCATTTCACCAGTTCCTGCCACTCAAGTATATGCAACATTCACTAACACAAGAAAATTATTCAGTTTCCCCTGGTTTTCCCTTGGAAAGCCATTAGGCAAAAGTTCTTGTTCAGGAACAGTCTGACTTCCCAAGTGGAAGAAGGATAAGGATCCATCAACTGAAAAAGGCAAACCAGGTTTTTAGTCTAAGTACTGCCAATCTGTGTAGTTTTGTTAACCCAAAAGGGAAGGGAAGACAAACTGGTGATGGTTTGGTTCTTGCTTTAAGCTATGGAATAGATTTTATGGATTACAAAAGAAAGGGAGAAAAATATTATAATCCTAGCAGCAGTTGTACTCTTTTTAAACACCTACAGAGCACATTGAACCTGACGTGGAGCTCTTCATCCAAAAGACTGAGGGATTAACAATGCTTTAAAGGAAAAAGGCTTTTTTCTGTTCCTTCTGTTGAAATGCTTCAAATCATGCTGTGATAACATGGACAAGAATTCCTCACAAACTGATTCACTCATTTTGCTACTGCCTCATTTGGGTACAAAAACTGAACATTTGATCTAAGCCAGCAATCTTCCAATGCCTCTCAAAACTCCTGCTGTATCTCCACAAGAACATACCAAATTCTTCCGAGTTCACTTAGGACATGGAAACAGATGGAAATCTGCCTGTGGATTCAGCACTGGTCAATGATGCAACTGCTCCCAGCTTCTCAGCACCAGCAGGAGGTTCTGATGCCCAAAGCTCTGACAGGAGAAAGGACTGTGAGAACACGCCTCAATCTGCTCTTGGCAGAAGCACTTGAATTAGTTCAAACTTCACTCACCAGCTGCACACCAACAGCCTTTTCCAGATTCAGCTGCACTAAAGAAGTCCCTGATCTCACTTCCAGTCACCATTTCCTCCATCTGCCAGCTACACTGCTCCTCCGAGTCTCCCAATAGATGTTTCAATTTGATAGAATAAGAGACCTATATCTTACACAGATAAAAGTTCAGAAAGTGCTCCCAGTAACAGCTCATTAAACAGAGCAGAGGAGGTGGCAGAGGGCAGGAACAAAAAGCCAAGGATATGGCACCACGGTGGCCTCTTTCACAGCAGCAGGTATTGCATCTATTTATGTCTTGCTTCACTTAACATAAATTAAAATGCTTTAGTTGGATACCTACAGCAACCTATCACACATCACTTGGCTGGGAACAATTATTACAATACCTGTGGCAGGTTAAGTGCTAACCAATTACACAGAACATTTTCTAGGAAAGTACAATACTCAGTACTGGATTTTTGCTAAATCAAATCCAGAGATGACATCTTCTACATTTACGCCTTTTAGAGGTTATTTTTCTGACCCAGAGATGCAAGTTATCCAAAATGATGCTTTCAAAATGAAGGAGCAACTGTGCTATGCTATGTAGTCCAGCTTTTAAGATATTTATGACATTTATCCTGCCAAGCCTCAGCCTTCAGACCATTCTATACACAACTGGACAAAGACCTTTCATACATGGCAGTACACACTTGCTAACAAACTTGAGGAGGGGATAGAGAAGTTAAGAGTGCCACATAAAGGACAGAATTCCATTTTATACACAAATTCGAGTTACAGATTAAAGAATAATAAGAACTAATGTTGGGAAGGAGAGTAAAGAAAAAGAATTCAGCAGCAGATGAAAAAGGACAGGTGAACAATGCAGTATATAATTGTTTATGCAGAAACCAATGGCTGCTCAGAGGTAATGCCCCGTTTCCTTACTGAGATCCAAGACAAGGAGCAGAAAAGAAACCCTGGAATAAGCATCCCACAGCCATGAATCTAAACATACAATAACCAAATATCCTTGGAAACTTAATTCTATATATTTGAGAAAAGTACGCATCATAAAATGACACATTGACAGGATTCTTACAATACATACATTAAACTGCAGGAGTCCAACTTGTGCATAAGAGTAGCAGTGCAGGCTGTTCTGTAATTAAGGCTGCTGCCCTTCATAGATAGTGTTTCCAGACACTATTTCCTCTAAAACACTCCTTCAACAAGTTATGAAATCAAAATAAGATTATAGGCAGGCCCAAAGTGCCATTTTCCCAACACTATTTAATCATAATCTGCTGCTGACTTTCCATCTCCCAGAAACAGAGCCTTCCAACACCACTTTCCAAAATCTCCTAGCACTGTTATAGAGCACATTCCTCCATCACCTCGAAGGAGAGTGAAAGGAGATACACCAAGAACCACATAACCTCAACTTTAATACACACAGATGCTGCCCATCAGACAGAGTAAGCACCACAGCAAGGCACTCACATTGATTCTTCTTGCCTGAAGAATGCGGTGTGAATGACCTCATTATTCAGGTCTCGCACTGCCAAACGACTCCTCTTTCCATCACTAAAGGGCTCAATGTGGAATGCAGCGTTCAAAAGAACCCCTTGGGTCATTCCTAGCTGGCCATTCCCAGGTGGGATGGACACGGGAAAACCTCCCCTCAAAGCCCGACTGGGCTCAACACCTCTGCGGTCATTGAGCCCAGAGATGCCAGGATTACAAGATGTTCTCCCACTCCTCCTGAAAGCTCCTTAGCTGTCGCAACCATGAATTACAGCACTTTGTATTTAACTGGCTACTGCTCAACTCTCTTCGTATCTTTGAAATGAGAATTCGAATATGCTGAAAAATTTCACATCCAAATCACTTCGACTTATCAGGACACCCAAGGCGGTTCACGTTTTTATCCAGGTAGTAAAAGTTAGAGCATAGAGTTGTCTAGCTCACAAAATCTAAACCATGCTGTCAATATCTATTAAAGGATTTTTAGAAAATTGACTGTGTGCTACATTATAGCCAATTCAAAGTTTACGTTGCTCCATTACCTGACAACTCACTCTCTGAGAACAACGGTGTCAAAAGGCCAATTTTCCCCAAAGTGTCCAAAAAATGCAACTGTATCGGTTTCTTTTAAAAGCCTGGAATTCAGCACCTTGAAACTTTAAACACATAAAGGTATTTAAAAAGATGTAGTGCTACATCTCTTAGTCAAATTAACTCTGGAGAGACCCAGATATTTGCAAGTGGTGATACAAAGACATGAACTTGAATTAACAGAGGCCACTGTAGCAAACCGACAGCACCTTTTGCGGAATAAATCCCAAACCCGTGGCATTTGTGTTGTACCCAGAACACTTGACCTAAACCTTTCAGCTGGTTTTAAGCAATTACACAGGCAGACTTTAAGCAAGTAATACAAAATAAAGACTGTGGTGTAAGGCAAATATACTGAAATAGGAGAAGAAATGAAAGCAAAAAACTTAACCAAAGTTAAAAGAAGAATAAAGGCAGAGAGAAAATTGTGTTTAAGATGAGAAAGAGTGAAGTAGTAGCACCAGTCTTCTCAACTTTTCCTTTATTCCTCATAACATACAAAATTAAAATACAGGCAACCACTGCAGCAGATTTAGTGACTAACCCTTCCCAAATCTTTAACAAAGAGTTTCTGGAACACTGCTAACAAACCTATCCCAGTATACTGCACACCCCTCAAAAATTACTGATATTAAGTAAAATCTATTTTTAATAATGAGAAAAGTACTAGTTGATCTTGAAATCAATTTACAGTTTTCTAAAATAAAGAGTGGCCAAGCAGTGCAGTTACAAGTACTACATTTTTGATCTTCCAGAATTTAAAAGGACACAAGTCAACATTATCTTTGCCATTGGGACACTTCGGTAAATTGAGGAATACAAGCAATAAGTTACTTAATTTCTACAAAATACTTATCACAGTACTTACTGTAAAACAAAGGCTTTATATCAGCTGTATGCCAAGCCAGTGGAAGACTATAAAAGAAAATGTGTTTCCATTCTCATTTCTTTCCCCTGAATAGCAAATTATTTCAACAAAATATTTGAAAAATAATCAGAACGTCATTTTACCTTTCACTACAACAGTAAACATATATTCCTAATCTAATATTCACAAGGCATACTGCCCTGTAAGATTGCTGCTTAATATTCAGCCAAAAAGCATGTCTCAAATACATTACTCCTTGTGGAAGATAAGACAGGAGAAAGCAACTCCATTAAAAACTGCAGGTTAATGCCTCAATGCAAAAAGGCCAGTGTCAGACAGGGCAAGAGAAAAAACCCATCACATTGCCCACTCTGCTTTGGGCACTCAAGATCTCTGCGGTTTCAGGTTAATGAGAAAAGGGCATCAAAATATAAAATTAAAGCTATTAGCAAAACCACTCCAAGATAACAAACACTGTGGTAGATTGTACTATGTGGCAATGCACCCTAAGCAAAGTGTGCACTACTCTTTTAGGTTTTTTTTTCATTCGCCCTCCTAATCCAGCTTTCTGTAGACATCAGACAAATCCACCAACATGTAGGATGTGTGCAAATCTCTACACGTGAATAATCTGAATAACACTTAGACCCCATGTAAGAAACAGCTATTCCTCACTTCTTTTACTACCTCGTTCCGTCTTCCTCATAAAGTGAAACCCTTCTTCAGTGCTGAAAACTCATTTAAAAACGTTTTTAAAAGAGATGGTAAAAAGCAGGCAGTGACGTAGTTTGCTCTCGATTCTACTTACACTTTATATTATAACACGGTAGATATACCCACATGCAAAATTACCCAACCTGCGGCAGAAATTCTAAGAAATTGAAAACATAATAGATGAGCAGCCCCGTGTCCCGCTCCGGCCAGCCCTGGCTATATTAGGGAAGGGGAAGGGCCGGGCTCGCCCCGCCGGACCGCGACCCCCGGCCGGGCCGGGGTCGCTA
>JAHLSL010000051.1:5269527-5298704 GCA_025920805.1 Petroica traversi
GAGGGGGTGCCCGCCTGGGACGCGCCCGGGCCCGGTCGCCAGCCGGGGACCAGCTGCCAGGTGCCTCCTGTGGGCCCCCAGCCCGTGTTTGGGACAGGTTTCACTTCTTGCTGGTGCTGCTGCTGGCCCATCGCATCCTGCGCTCGGGTACTTCTGCGATTGTAGCTGCAGGGACGTGCGTAAGTAAAATAAAAAACCGTGCCCCCAGGCAGGTGTTGAGATGTGCGCTTCCCTCCAGCGCGGTGCAGCGGCCTGTGGAAAAACTGTTCTGTGCTGAAGAACTGCGTGATGTCCTTTGCCCCGTCTGATAGCTTTTTCTTGTAGTGGTCTTTAAAATGCTGTATTCTGAAGGGTAGATTCTAAATTCTTTATTGTCTCACTGATGGCTTCTCAGAACAAGAAAGACAAGGAGCTACTGGAGAGCGTCCAGCAGAGGCCACAAAGGTGATGAGGGGTCTGGAGCATCTCTGTTACGAGGACAGGCTGCAGGAGCTAGGCCTGTTCTGTCTGGAGA
Organism: Petroica traversi; assembly: GCA_025920805.1. Lineage (NCBI taxonomy): Eukaryota > Metazoa > Chordata > Aves > Passeriformes > Petroicidae > Petroica > Petroica traversi. The sequence goes on from JAHLSL010000051.1 coordinate 5,270,042, forward strand.
AGAGAAGATTTAGAGGGGATCTCATTAATGCACATTGATATCTCAAGGGGTGCCAAGAGGATGGTGCCAGACTGCTTTCAGTGATGCCCATCAGCAAGATGAGGAGCACTGGCCCTAAAATAAAATACAGCATGAGGAATAACTTCTTTACAAAGATGGCAGAGCTCTGGAACCGCTGCCCAGGGAGGCTGTGGATTCTTCCTCTCAGGAGACATTCCAAACCCACCTGGATGCGTTCCTGTGTCACCTCTTCCAGGTGACCCTGCCTTGGCCAGAGGTCACTTCCAACCAAGACAGTTGTGATTCAGTGAAATAGTTGATTCATCAATCAACTAAGATGTTCTTAGAGCCTTGAATTCCCTGTTAAGTTTTATTGAACATGCAGTCATGGAGCAGTTAAGGCCATCAGGAGGAAATTTATGAAGCAAAACCCTTAGTGGAAAGACTCATTTGTCTTAGGCATCTGCTGCTGAGCTGCATTAAAGGGCTATACTTAGTCGCCTGTAAAAATAAGCAGTTTATATTATGTAATCAGCTTGTGTTGACAAACAGCTATTGGAAAACTTAAACTAGTCCTTGAACTTGTCATCAGTCTTGAACCCAACTTTCCAATAAAGAAACAGCCCCAGGGGTAAAATGCTCAACAAGCTGGGTCTCACTTGCTGCCTCTGGAAGGATGAGGGCCCATCATGAAATGCAGTATAGCAGTAGCAGTGATTAGAAAGAAATTCAAGGTTGGGTTTTTTCAAATTTTATTTGTTTTAGTATTATTTGCACTGCCCTTATCCCTCAGTAGCTACTTACTTTTGCAGATAATTTATGACTGATGGAACATAACAGAAGTTGGAGCAGATTACTTGGAAATGTTGCTGATGTTGTTTCTCTCATGTATGAGCTGTCTACTTGATTGAATTAAAAAAATTTCAGTGCAATTTTTTTTATATGGTAGCTCAGTTTTCTTGAAAGTTTGAGAGACACTTCAAAGCTTTCCCGAAATTGTAATTACTGGTCAAATACGTTAATAAAATTTATTCTGCTTTAATTTAGTTTTGAAAAAGAGTAGGAATTGGACTACATCAAATAGTTTATAGGTACATTGTGGTAGAGCCCTTTCAAAAAGGCTTCATCAGACTGGGAAAACAGATATCACTTTACAAAACACATGGTGACTCCCACCAAATAAATGCATTTATCCTGGTGTCACAGGTTTGCACTTTATAATTTTTTACTGGTTTTTTATGCCCTATGAATGAATCATGAGGTAGGTCTACAAATCTTCCTCTTCCCTGCTTTTAAAAGCTGGGATAATTTACCACTATTTAGTCCTGAGATACTTAAGCAATTTTAGATGAGTAGTTACTGGATTTAGTAATTCAGCTATTTCATCCCTGATTTCCTTTAAAACACTTGAGTAAATACTCTAGAGTTTGGGTTTTTTAACTCGTGAAACTTGTGCAGCTGAATGAAATCTCTGAATGAAAAGCTGGGTCTCAACACAAAAACTTTTAGGTCGATTTTGTCTGAAAAAAAAAAAGGAAGCTCCAGAACTTGTGATCTAGAGATGTGGGAAGGTCGACGTGATCTCTGTCACAGCACATTAAGGACACAGGAAAAAAAAGAAAACTTGTAGTTAGAGAATATATGCACTAGTCTTACTCTCCCCTTCTCTAAATCTGCAGTAAGTAGAAGAATAGATGCAAACTGATCTTCTGCTACACCGGCTGAATTCTTTTCTATGGCAGACTCTTTTTATTTCTTGACATTACTACAGTGTGTGCATAATTGCTCTGTCTCAAAACATGCATGACCACCACTGCCACAATCATTGTATATGTTGTTTTAATAGTAATTTTTAACGACATGCTTTAATTATTCACCTAGTCTGTAATTATTCACCATTCATTTATATAATCATTCAGCTAGAGAAAAAAGCTAAACAGAAACTTGTACATATCTGGTAGTTAGTGCTTTCTGTTTTGCTGCTTTCTAAGATCTGCAAAGTCAGTTTTAACATTGTTAATGACTGATGCAGAAACATTTTTCATGGTAGTATTGCTATGTACTGATGACTCATGTGCCTCCTCTAATTCAGATTTATGCTTCTGAAACTGCATGGCTCCTATTCAGTGTTTCAGTGAAAGGATCTTGTCATGATCTCGTTCAGAAAGTTAATTATGTTAACATTTCATTCTCATATTGTCACTCACAACAAGTTATGTAGCGAGCTGATCACAAGTACATCATTATCTCTGCATTTATAGAATGGAAAATTATCACAGCAAATGAGTCACAAATTTTCTTTAGAAGTGAATCTCAGAACTGAGTGTTGAACAGTTTTGTTGGGCCCACCAGTCCTGCAGCATTCTTGTTGAAGCTTGGCTCTACAGAAATGTTTAGTGTTTGTTTTTTTGCCAACAGTCTTGAAGTACCTTACCTTAATCAACTTTTAAAGGAAAAAAAATACTCAGTGGAAAATATTGTGATAGAACTGAACTGATTACAGTTATTTTCCCCACAGTTAGAATTGAAACATTTGTGTTTGCTCAGCTGAGAGCTGAAGCAGGTATTTACTGGAGCTTTGTGATTTTTTTTCTGGGAAATGCTTCTCTTGGGCACACAGGGGCTTTCCATCTTCTGTTAAGCAAAGCTCTGTGGTGGACGAGCATGAAAGAGCCTGGTGCTCATCACAGTGCCTGTACCTGCTGCTGAATGTTCCTGAGGCCCAAGTACAGCAGTGTTGTTTCTGAAAAGATATACCAAAGATTCCACTTAGGGGAATGGGGGACACAATTGCCATGGTGAATTCAGTGCTTGTGTCCCAAGTTCTGTGTGTTGATCGGTATTTTAGATTTAAATTCACTGTTCTTCCCTCATTGCTCAGCAGAATGGAGTGTCAGAATGGTTCTGGTTGAACATCCCTTCTTTGCAGAAGTGGTAGTGGAGGCCCAAGAAGGAAAGCCTGGAAGTTCCAGTGTTGCCCTGTTCAATTCTTTCACAGTGAGAATGTCATGGAACTTGCCTGGAGGCTCATCCATGGCATTTTCTTTACATTCCCCTGAATTCTTGATGTGAATCCTGATAGACGTGCCTGTAATTCATCCTGTAACCAAAAAAAAGCACTTACTCATTTTCTGTCTGTCTGAATGTCATGAGCCTGACTGGCAATGCCAGTGACAGATCCACCAAAAGCCTCGTTTTTTGGAATTCTATGACAGTTTAGTGGATTTTCAGAACATTCAGGTCCTGGTCCCTATCCTTTTCCCTCTCCTCATTGTTGCCAACAGTACTGACAGTTCCGTTTTGTATTTTTTCCTCTCCAGATGTGTCAAATTCCTGATAACTTCTATTTGCTGTGCTCTCTAGTCCTCTGTTGTTTCCCTTTTTCTTTGTAACTCCCTGATTTAAGACAGTATTAGCTGTGAGAAGTTCAGAGCAGGGGGTCAGTGATTCCACATCAGAATAGTGATGAAGAAATCAGATGAATGAAGAATCCAAGTTTTTAATCTTAATCACACTGTGAGAATTTTTATTGGTTAGTTCTGTGGTTTAATATTCTTTCTTTCTCAGGGAAATTAATTTCCTTACTGTTTTTTCTTTTTTCTTCTTTCTCTTTTACTTCCCCTAAAGTGGGTGTATTTTCCCCTTTTTTTCTGACTTAATTTTTAGGATTAAAAATTTAAAGGACTGTTAGTTCCATCATCAGAAGATTAAATAAATCAGAAGATTATTTTCCTGAAACTCTTCTGAAAAATGTTTACTAAAAGAATTATATTTCTATGTCCATGAGTAAGCTCAATTTGAATGGCAACTTCCATTCATGAATAGGGTATTTGCTTAAACAATTATTTCATAGTGTAGAGGAAGATACACATGCTGCCCCTTTTCATCCTGGTATAGTTGGAATATTTTATGGATATTGAGGTGAGGGACTCTTCCTCCAGCACCTGCACAATTTTATGCTTTCCAGAGAGTATTCTCAAAACTCAAGGAAAGCTGTGCAGCTCTTGATTGTTTCAAGGTGAAGTGATCAGTATTGTTCTTTGAAGCTTTATTCTCTATTCTGCCTTGTAGGTAAGATACCTTCTTTCTTTTTTGTTTCCCTCAGGTTCAGCATGGCCAATGCTCTCCAGGAAACAGATTCACTGAAAGCTTCTCATTTACAGGATGTTGATGCAAAACTGTCCTTCCTACCTGAAAGACTGAGAAAGAAGCTACTTCCTTTTCAGGAAAAGGGCATCATATTTGCACTTCAGAGAAGCGGCAGGTAAAATTATTGTGTTCAACTTCCTGAATCACATACTGAAAATAATTACTTTAGGTAAACATCAATTAATTTTTACAAAGGTTATTTAATACCAGCAGTCTTAGGCGAGTTCTATTACAGAAATCTTTCATAAACTATAAGGTAACATAATTTAAAATGTGCTGTGGGTTTTTTTTCCACAGAGGATGAAGAAATGTTTAATAATGCATTATGCAAAAGAGAATTGTAGTATCAAAGTTCTCATGTGAAAGGAGGTTGGTATCAGTAGGACCATCATTTTTGTTATGTTAATAGATAATTCTTAAAATAAGTTAATTCACTTTTGATTCTTTAGTTCTTAATGGCGTGGTAGAGCTGTTAAGGGAATGACTAACAGATCCTGATGCATCTGTGTGGCTTTCTATTTTAAACTTGGTACAATACTAGTGTAATCAGGGTGTTCTGGAGCTCACTGAGCTGCAGAAGCAGAGCAGGGGAAGCCTTGCAGAGTGCTCAGTTAGCCAGGGCAGCAGCTGATGGAGTAGGCATTCAACAATTAAATACCTGGTAAATCAAAAAACACAGTTTGTGCAGCAGAGGCTGGAAATATTTTGCTGAGTAAAAGCCTGTTACTCTTAACAGGGTCGAAAAGGAGGGGGGAAAATGCTATTTTCGCATTTAGAAATTTTAGGGAATGTGGGCAATTGCAGCCTAAAGCTGTGAAACTACTGTATGCTGTTGTTTTGGAAAGGAATGATGTTGGAGAGGTCTGCACAAATGGAATTACTGTAGCCTGTGTGGGAAAGATGGATGAAATTAGTTTCTGATTATTTCAGCATCTTGCTGGGAAGGAGAGGCTTAGGACCTAAGCGGGGGTGATTATTTTCAGGGCATCTTTTCCTCTAGAGGTGAAAATTGGAAAGGAAATATTTATCATCATTTCTTGGAATTATATGGAACTTTTAATCAGTTAAAATCTCCTCTGAATTTTTTCACTTTGATTCTGTTCCTTTGGCCAAATTCTTTAGCACTGCTGTCTCAGGGAAGGAACAAATCATCTGTTTTATACTGCCAGTATCAGAGGCAGAACAGAAAGATGAGTCCAGCCATTCCCACGAGAGCCTGAGATTTGATAGGCTTTATGCTGAATTGGCATTAATTTCTCTGTGACCATCAGCCATGTCAGGCACTTTCCTGCTGCACAGACTGAGAATGGGTGGATATAATTTTAGTAGATAGCTAAGACTTTGGTAGAATAGACAACAAAGCCTGTGTTAGAATTGAATTTAAGAAATCCAAAGCCCTTGACTGCCACAGAATATGCAATTGAGGTGTACATTTGTATATATTTGTATATGAAATGACAGAAGCCATTAAAATTAAAGAAACTACACATTTAGTTAGTGCAGGCTAATGGATGTATTTGAAAGTGGTATAATCTTTTGCAGACTAATGTATAATATGGAGGTTCCTCAGGAAGCAGCTTAACTGTAGGACTGGATAAATTTCTATCAGATTTCTTTCTTCTTTTTGTTGAAGTAGTAACAATTGCCTGCAATAAGTATTCAAAAAGGGCTGGAATACCTAGTCTAATGACTCTCTGTCAAGGAGGGACTTTTATTTTTTTCATTAGGGTTATGGTTTTATGCTAGCCTTTTTCTTTAAGTCTTTCACAAGGGTTTTGCATAACCCAGCACTGATGGTTTTCATGCAGCATGCATATGAAAAAATGTTCATTATGATTGCAAGAAATCTCATTCTTTGGCACAGCAAATTTTGTGTGCAAGCTGGGTCACATTGAGGAATTGTGTGCACACTCTCAGCCACCTTCTGTCTAAAGTGAAATGTGTTAAATCAAACTTTCCCAAAGAGTAATTTTTAAAATTTGTCCCTTGCTCATGCGGATCTATTTTTCTTCCTGTCCCAAAACAGAACAAGAGCCTCTGGTGCTTGTAGCTGAGTTTTCTTATTAGTTTGTCAGCCCTTGCCTCACACAACTCTTTCCCTTTTGTATACTGTGTAATGATTTAAACCTTCTTTCAGTATTCCCAATGGTATATTTTCTGTAGAAGTGTCTTCTTGAGTTTTAAAAATACATAAGCATAGGATTTGAAGTGAGCAATATGTGCATCTCTGCTCATCTTTCTTCTTCCCCCAGGCTATGCACTCCCTTCACAGCCATCACTTAATCCATGCTTTGCTGTAGTGGTAGGAAACTGGTGTAGAGCAAGTGTTGGCTGAAGAGATTCAATTAATTTCATCTTAGACTAGAAAAGCACCCAGCATGAAAAGGGACTTATTATTAGAACAAACTCTTATTTTTTGCATGGAAGGGGCTGGGAGTGAGCTATTAATTCCCTTGTCTGTTCCCAAAGCATAAAATAAATATGCTGTTGTGGTTTGTATTTTTGATTCATTGGTAAATGAATCAAAGGCTTTTCCAGTAGATGCTCCAAAGGCATTACCCTGTCTAGCAGAGACTGCCTAACACTTTTTTAGGAAATGACAGTTCTAGAGCCAACAAGACAGCTTGTGGTTCAACATAAGCTAAGATACCTTTTATTTCACAAATATCCCTTAAAGGTAAATAACTGACTGGTTGCTTATTCCTTATTAGAGATTGTTCTCCAGAAATGCATTTTGGAATGGCTGCCTAGGGATGGATAACATATAGTCTTTATTTGTAGCCTCAGGCATTAATGTGCACAAAAGCTGGGTGCACAAAAATTATGTCCATGAAGACTATTTTATTTTTATAATTTTCTTTCAGTGAAGGTGTAAGTTACTTTTAGAAACAATAATATGCATTAGGAGCAATAATATGTATTTCTTTATTTATTTGTGCGTGCTTTAAACTGTCTCTTAAATAAAAACCAACCAATTTGTCCCTTCCAGGAACATGAACTGTTAGCACTAAGCTTAGGAAATACTGAGGGTTGTTGGGGTCAGATGTGGGTGTGCTGTTGGGAGGCAGAAATGAGCAATTCTCTGCTGCTTCTTAGTCATGGTTTGGGCAGATGTGGACAAAGCCCCATTTCCTTAAAACTGAGGGGTCACCAGTGTTACTGAAGTGGTGGCAGTGTTGAAGCACAATACTCTGGAGTAAGTGGTGGAAGTTTGGGTAAAATATCCAAGATGCAGAGATTTATAGGCAAATGACTCGATAATGTTTAGAATTGTATTCAGTCTCATTTGAGCTCACATCTCTCTTTGAGTATTACTGATTTTTACTGCTGCTGTTCACTAATGTCATACTTGGAAAGTGACAATTTGTTCACCTGAATACACTGTAAAAGAGACATGCTGTTGTTTGAAATTTAGCTCTCATGCTTCTGGATATCCCTAAATGCTTTATCAGGTTTTGTAATAAAAACTGTCAGCATGTGATTTGCAAGCATCATTATTTAGCATTGCTTGTCTTGTAGATGGTATCTGTAAAGATGTCTTCAGCCACACACAGATGTATTTCTTTCTAGGCATGTTGGCAGAACAATTTGTTTAAGCTGGATGCAAAAGAGGACTTGGAGATATTTACCACCCACAAAAAAAAGCTTTTCCATTATATTTGTATGCTCAAACTGTTTTACTGGGGTGTTCTTATTTCCTCTATAAGCCTGAGAGGTAGTACATTAAATTATATATTCAGGAGCATGTGATTTTTAATTTCCCATACAGTCTGGCTTAATGTTGTTAGACACAGTTGAGAAGGTAAATGAGCATGGATGGCAATATCAGGATATGCAGAGTTCACATCTGCCATTAAGAGCTATCAGTTTTAATGAAAGAGCAATTGTTTTGTTAGGCAATCCCTATCTAGAATAAGAAAAAGTTGTATAGTGTTTAATTTTTTTTTTTTTGGTAATAGGCTACAGAGAACCATTATGGCTGTGAAAACATTAGAGAAGGGAGTGTGAATGTCCTCTGTTATAATATTGAGTCAGTTGCCTACACTTGAAAATACTGCTTTTTCCCATTGACTCTCTCTGATCTCTAGCAAGTACACAGGAGGAACACATAATTAATTAATTCTTTGTTAATTAAAACAGACTTTTATTTCAAAAATTATCAGTCTTTGTAGAAATTAATTCCCCCTCTCCTATCCTCAATGTAGACCAAAAAACCAAACGTTCAAATCAAAATGTCCTCGAAGTTTATGAACACAACTGAAAGATTCTTCCCTGGAAAGGCACAGAATGTACAGTCTGCTGAGGGTTTAGCAGCTGGACCATAGAAATGGCAGCTCTGGGGCAGGAAGCAAATACAAATGTTTAGAATTCCCAGGCACAGCCCTTTGTAGGGCAAGGAATTTATGATATGTCCTATTTAAATTCTTACGCAAATTTCTACACAAACCTTTTTAGCTTTCTAGGATTTATTACCCATTGAGTAGTATGAAAGGTTTAATTTCCATTTGAGTTGTGTGTCTAAGGGAGTTGTAGTTTTAGGTTTTAGAAACTGATGGAATGAGAGAAAATATGTTCAGTCCAAATGTGCACTCCAATGCACATTTTACTTTGTGCTAGAGCAGTAGGCCCTTTTGTCTTACATTTTTCTCTGACTATTTTTCACTTTCACTCTTATTTTTGTCATCATTACTGAGCTTGTTTCTGGATTCTGTGTTGTCTATTAATCTTTCTTTCTCCTTCTGTACAATGCAGTTGTTGCTTTCTGTCTTATATTGCCTTTCTAAGTTACCAGAGCTTTTGTTTTACTTTGCTTGTATCTTTATTATTTTTGATCTATGATTGCTGATTGATTTGTTCTTTCAGTGTATTTCTATTCTTCAGTTTCTTATCTTTGATAGTAGCTATGAATAAGAAAATAGATTTGTCTTTCAATTCCTTTTTGAAGCACTAAGCCTAGTTCCATGTCTACATATCTCTTACTATCTGTATCTATTTTTTCTGTCCTTTGTTTGAAAGGTCATAGGTTCCTGCAAGTCGATGTTGTGATTAAATGCTTTTTACCATTGTCTATTTTCTTTTTTTTTTTCAGAATCAGCTGCATGGTTTAAAGGAACACTTACAAAAATATTTTACAGGCAACTGTTGAATTTTACCCCAGTATTATTTCTTAGTGATTCACTTCTGGGAGTTAAGACATAATTATTGGCAGTTGAATTTTACTTTACTGTTTTTATCTCTGTTATAAATCCTTACCACACCACAGTCTTAGTTCACTGAATATCTTAGTTCAACCTAAACAAGGAGCACATAATTTCATTTACGCAGTGAAAATGTTTTCCATTAATACCTAAAGGAAGAAAAATGTAACAGAAATACTTGACATGAAGAGTTCATATATTATGGAGCTACTGCTGTTTGATAATTATGAGTGTATTATGAGTACAATTATACAATTATGAGTATTTATACTGATAATTATCAGTATTTATCGAGAACATCTCGATAAGAAGAATTTTTCTTCAAATTTTATTAATATTGGGCCATTTGTGCTTAATAAGTTGCTGAAAAGTTCTCTGAGCATTCTAGATGTTTCCTTGTAATAACAGAACAGTGACTGTCTGTCATTCATAAATGTTGCAGGTAAGGATGTAGAACTGGTGTAGGCACCAAACAGAATATCCTGTAATGGCTCCAGGTTTTGTAGCATCATTGCTGTGAGTCTGGAGATAATTTGAATTCCTGTTATTAAACTCAACTCATGACCCGTTTGATCTCAAGATGGAGAGTTTGGAGTTAAACATGAAGATAATTTCACAAACAGACCAGATGAACTTAATAATGCACTCTTTGGAGAAATCTACCTGTTCCCTCTGGTTTTGTCACAGTTGCTTCAATAAATACCAAATTCCTTAAATTTGGATATTGGAAAAAGAAATTACCTTCGCATTTGTTTTTATGTTTTTAAATCATGTCTGTGAATGTTTCTTTAAATGTTTCATTTTTATTTTAATTTGCACTTGGTGGATTGCAGCATCAAGTGCCATCAACAAGTATCTCCATATTTTGTAGAACTTGAGATCAGAGATCAGATTGGAAAAAAATAATTTTTGGTGGTTTCTGTCTCTAATCTCAGTAGTTTGTAGTTAGCCTTAGAGAGCTGTTTGAAACAAGGCATAAACCTCTTGCTGCAGCAAGAAAGAAATAATCTTTTATTCCAATATATTCAGCAACTCAGATGTGTAAAATTATTATAATTTTGTGATAAATGTGTGTCCTTTAACCTGCATTATAACAGGTGAGCAGTTATCTCCAGTCTCAGAGAACAAAGCACAGAAGTAATCTCTGGAGAACTAGAATGGGATGGCTATTTAGTGAATATGGAGAGGATCAAACAGTTAATGCATTTCAGCTCTTAGGGCTGAAGGAAGGTTTCATTTTTTTAAAAAGATGTTGGTTTGTAATGATTCAGAGTACATTTCACATTTGAGAAGTGCCAAGGAAGAGATGAATAAATGAAGATGCTAGCTCACAGAATGAGGTTCAGATGCAGGAAGTATGAATGAGAGACTGAGCCAAATTCTGCAGAGCTTTCGTAGCCAGGGAAGCTTGTTTGGAAGTGATGCTGGAGGAACTGGGAAGCAATTCAAATAGAACAAAAAATGCATTGTCAGTAAGTGAATCTAGGATAGAATTCAGGAGAGGAACTATGTGGGGTGAAAAAGAAAAAAAGCAGACTTAAGAACAGAGAAAACCCAATGGTAGAAATGAGAATTTACCTGGGTTTAAATGTGGACTTGTAGCAGCAGGAATAGAGAAGAAAATGCAGATTTTAGAAATGCAGGGCACAATTTGTTAGAATGGTAGAGGAGAAGACTGCAAGTGTAGGTAGTAGGTTGTCAGCAGTGAGAGAAGGAGGGGAAAGGGGAAATGATGAACTGATGTTAGCTGTGTGCAGTGTGTGCAGGGAAGGTTTGCAGTGTGGGAAGCCATGATGAGAAGTTGGTGTTTAACCACAAGCACCAGGGAGAGAACAAATGGGAGGGAGCAGCTCTGAGTGTGAGACAAGTCTTTAATGAGAGTAAATAGAAGCATGGCCTTAAAGGAGTATGAGTCACATTCTGACTGACTTAATGCAAGATGGAAGGAGAGGAAGGACTTGGGTTCAAGGGAAAACTGTTCTAGATCACCAGGGAATGCAGAGTTTGTTGGGAAAGTAGTGATTTCAATGAAAGCCATTACATTGCCTACTGTGGAAAGCTTCTACTGCTGCTCACACATGTTCCAGTCATGCCAGTTAACAGCAAGGTTAACTTTTGCATAACATTTGCAGCCTCAATTGTCAGTAGCTGAAATTAGTTGATGTTATTCTAACTGCTTTCCTGCATTGAGTCAGCTGCTGAGCCCATTTGTCTCTGAAGCCAGTGACTGAATAGATGAGGACTTTTCACTATCTTTGGATGTCTTCTTGGCTGGAGGTTTTTCTCACCTAACAGTTCCATTAATACATTCTAAACCCCTATTGACGTGTCTGAGCCTAACCTTCAACTTGAGCACTTTGTTATGTGTTATTCCACTCATCTTTGCCAAAGCTAAAATACCAGAACATGTGGTCTGAGAGCTTTCAAATATTAATAAAACATTTTAGGTGGGTTTTTCAGTCACATGTCAAGTGCTGGAGAAAAGCATAAGGCAGCACAACCATTCTCCTCTACTCTCCTTTTCAGAATCATTAACAATGCAGATGTGGCAATTTAGTGCATCTTATATTAAATCAAAGGTTGGGGGTTTATTACTTAGTGTAGTTCAGGAGCAAGGGTAAGATCTCTCTTACATCTTCTGGAGCACTATTTTTGATGCAACACCCTTGATTATTTTTGCAAGGGAGTCAGCTCTCTTTGTTCTAGTTTTAGGACTGCGTGCTGTGATTACTGACACACAAATGCAATGGTTACTTGCGCAGTTTTATATAAAAATGTTCTAAGTTCAGATTCCTTAAATAACCCTTGGTTAAGATGTTAGTGCTGAAGTGTTGGCTTGTGAGTAGGAGGTAAATTATATGTTGTAGTGTTATATAAAACTGACTCACATGAGTAGGTGAGAATCCCAAGAATATCAGGACACCCACACCAGTGAAAGAAAGACTCGAGCTTCCTCTGTACAACATGTTCCAAAGCCTGCATTAACAAAAAACAGCTTTAATTTGCTTGAGTAGTAACAAAAATTTTCAGCGTTTTAAAAAATGAAGTGCTACTGCTTTGACTGTTTGCCTTGGAAAACGCATTTAAAAGGGAAGGAGTTTGTTCTGAAAAAGCTACCTGCAGTTCTAAGCAGCTTTTCCTGGATAAATAGCTGCTGAAAAATCAATCAAGAAGTTAAATTATCCCTACAAGCAAGCAACAGATGTATTGGATTGCTGTACCCCTTTAGTTTTCAGTCTTCCATGTAAGGAAGCACAACTCTCTAGAGAGGATATTATTGCAAATATTTCTATAGTTCCAAGAAACCTCTATCACCAGCTGTTTGACTTGGTAGGATCCTTGGTTGTACAGACTTTAAATCCAGTGTGTTGTTAATCAATATTCCTCCAAGAGCAAAGTTCAAAATGAGATTCTTCTCCTTTACAAAAATACCTTACTGCAGTAGCCATAATTAATGTAAGAAACTTCAGCTGTATTGTTTGCATGGTTAATGCTGACATTTCAAAAGGGGTGACCTGAATGTAACCCAGACACACAGAAATAGAAATGATTTTAATTTAAATATTTGTTCTTCCCTGAAACTCATTTTTTAAAACTGTGATAGCATTAACCTCCTTCTGATGCAGACTATTTTTGTGTGGCTCTGTGACATATGCCACATGAGCTTAGCCTCAGTTTCCTTCTGTTTCTCCAATGAACTCATCTGCATGAAATTTTAAAGATCTGCTTGTCCTTCTGCTATGCAAAGTTGATTCCAGTCTTCTTGACATCAACACAACCAGGAACTATTTCTGGTTAATTGAGGCTTGAAAAATTATTCTTTCTGTCCTTTTAGAGACAGAGCCTTCCTGATAGATCTTTCAGAGGGCTCTGTCAGGAGTTTTGGGCTTCTTTCTTAGTTCCTTCACCTGTTTATTTGGTTCCTTCAGGTTTCTCTCAAAGGTTTGCTGTAATAAGAATGTGTAAATGCACCTTTGCCTGGTGCTTGATATCTTTACCAGGTATCAACACCAAGCCTATTCTGATAGTGCTGAAAATCTGGTTCTGGGGTTCTGACTCACCCAGTTTTGGGTGATCCCTTCAACTATGGGTTCCTCTACATCCAGAATAAAGCTGGGGTTTGTGTGCACCCTCAGGTGCTTGCATTTGTTCTCTTAGTGAACAGCAGAGAGGTTTTGGAGCTGTGTGCACCTGAGGTGCTCCAGCACAGCAGACCTGGCTCTCTGCAGGCCTGTTCTGTCACCAGGGTACATCCTCACTCAAAGCTCTTTGTGTTTGCTTCTTAGAAGAAAAATGTGTTTTTATTTTCAAGCTAATACACCTCAAAACGGCAGGGCTGTTATAGTCCAATGGGGCCCACACTGTGGTTCCCTCCATTTACATTTATCAAAGATCCCACTGTGTCTGAAGGCCATTGCTAACCCTACACTGCAAGAGGGTTATGAATAGTAGGAAGGTTGTAGCAGCACGTGCAGTGCATCCCAATGAGATTCTGCTGCTTTCTGCTAGGAAAAAATAGCAGATTTCCTTGATGAATGGACAGAGATTCAAACACAAGGCACAGGATTCGCTCTGAAGAAGGGAAACATTTAAAGATTAGATGCAAAAGAATCTGAAGGGATTTGCCATTGACTGGTGCTTTTTGCGCGGTTGGACTTTGCTGCTGAGAGTAAGTGCAACTGAGACATCTCAAATGATTTTTTTCCTTGCTTTTCAGAAACTTTTGACCATGTGGGCTGAGCTTATAACAGGATATGGATCTGCGTATCATAGCTCTGATTTATATTCTTGGATAGAGCTATTATTAAGGTGTCATATGAACAGATGGGATATGAATGATGAAGCTCAGATTGGGTAACTACCAGTTGAGAGGAAATGACTAATTGAACTTCAGAGAACAAGAAGTCTGTCTTCTTGCAGTCAAAATATGTGAAACAAAAATACATATTTGTCCCTTCAGTGTAGCTGAAGATCTGTTTCTTCTGCTTTGACAGCATGGAACCTTTATGTCCATGTTGGCAGCTTGTCTGACTGCAATAATATAGAACATGCTGAAGTTTGTTTTAAATGGAGGCTGCATATTTTTAAGGTTATGTAAAGTACTGCTTTTTAGCAGCTTAGTGCAACTAACTGTTAGATACCTGGTGAGATCTGTGTGATGTGAGCTAGAAAGATGGGGAAGTTCTTTACACTTCAAATCTAATTGTTGTGATTATAAACTGGAGACATTTTATGATTTTCCTCTCAGTAATATAAGCTGTTTTTCATTGCCCTGGAATCCAATGAAAAACACTTGGACTTCTTTTGTAACTACATTAAATTAAGCAGGCATCTTTAGGATTCTTATTTTAAAACTGTGAAAGCTACACAGATGAATGCTTTAAAACGCATTATGTCATAAAATAAATTTAGTATATTCCATTTCCACTTCCATTAGTTTTATTAACTTCTACCTATATCATAAACTCAGCCTTGTGTGCCATGACAGAATTTTGTCAAGTGTGAGTGTCAATAATGTAAATTAATTGGCACAAATTAGCAATTTAAAAACTGGAACACTTCAGGAATTTGAGTCTGAGCAGTGTGGATCCAAGCAGTGATTCATGTCACTAACTGTGTAATCACAGAGGACTTTACACGTTCAGATAACTCCACTGGAGCTTTAAAAGCAATTTAGTGCACTTGATTGATCTCAGTCTGTGATGTGTCCGGTCGAATTCTGAATGCTGAAAAACGGATGGATTGCAAGCACAGGAAGAAAATCCCAGCTACTTATGACAAAGCAATTTCATCATTGGGCAGGAGCAGAGAGTGAATACTTACTAGCAAAATATCAGCAGAGATATTCAGCTGTAAGCACAGGGGTGTTTCTGCTGGTACTGCAGAAATGAGAAAGATAAAACTGTGTTCATCACTTAATGTAACCTCTGTTTGCAGAGTGATTATGGGTAAAGTGATGGCAGTTACCTTGTACTTCTCTTCATTTACCAGCAACAAAATGATGACTTTCTATGAATATTTGAAAGTCATCAACTTTGTTGCTGCTACCTAAGAAGTTTAACTTAGGACATATTCAGTGGTAGTTAATGGAAATGAAAACAGGAGATACTC
Source organism: Petroica traversi (assembly GCA_025920805.1). Lineage (NCBI taxonomy): Eukaryota > Metazoa > Chordata > Aves > Passeriformes > Petroicidae > Petroica > Petroica traversi. The sequence continues at coordinate 5,285,500 of JAHLSL010000051.1, forward strand.
TAGAGCACCAAAGATTTTATGAGTGTGGAAATGAGTGCAAAAAGAAAAACAGAACAATTTCTTATTTGTCAGCAGATAAAGTCATCAATATTTAAGTGGCTAGGGTACTCTAATGAAGAAATCTAGCTTTATTGACAGACTTTCAAAGTTGGTGGTTTTTTCTTTGCTATTCAGCTCCTAATTGTCAGAATCATTTGTAAATCACTCAGGATTTCTTCAGTTTTGCTTGTTATCCTGGAAGGAAGAAGGAGTGTTCAAATAGTTCACGTTTGGCCAAAGAACAGTGCAGTGGCATCTTACCTATTCTCACTTTGTTTTCTGTGTGTCTGAACTGGCATAATTAACATTTCACTATTAATGCAACTCTACTAAAACTGAAGCTGATTTGCTGAGAAATATTGTATTTATCAGTAGAAGTTGGCAAGGAATGCTTTTATTTCTGTCATCTTTGCCACATTTCCTTGCTACCAGATGCAGCTTGGTTATTGCTGTGTTTGTGCTTCATCTCTGATATTCTTACAATAAATAATCTTTGTTGCTGCAGAAGGTCTGTGGTTTATTCTTGAGCTGTCTGCTCTGTAGCTGTTAGCTGTAGTCTCACTCATTTGCTGCATTTGTGTAAGGAGTGCCACTGCAACAGTAGGTTATTGTGCATTCCAGTTGATTTCAGGCCTCTAACTGGTTTTTAAAAACATGATTAATGTACTGAAAGCAGTTGGCCTCAAAGAATCTGCACAAAAGAAAGGCTTGTTTTGTAAACTTCAGTTCAAGGAATTAACAATGAGTATTGGATGAAAAAAAATCAGTCTTTGAGCAAAAACGGACATTATTTTAAAATTAGAATTGTGTGTTAATCATCTGCAAATAAGTGTTGTTGCCCAGCTGCAAATCATAGACATTAAGGCCCCACAATCATGAGTTGCCATTAAAAAGAATTCTCTTCCTGCCTTTTTTTCCTTTGTAAATCTGTGCAGACTTTGGGGCTTTGTTTTGTTATATTTTCTTCCTGTGTTTTCATTGCTCCATCCGTATCAGCTCAGGGTGGGGGATGTTGCAGAGAAATTGCAAGTAGTTTGTGGCTTATAAAAAATGAAGTTGTATAAGAATCAATTTTAAATTAATTTTTTACTTCAGTTGAAATAAATTTGTAGACACTGGAATTCACACTGGCAGGCAGAGTGAGGAAACAGCAGTGTTTCCAGCTATGCAAACTTCAGAATAGCTACCACTAAAACAGCAGTTTTGTAGTACTTGAGAAGATTTTTCTGGATCAAAATACAGGATGCTTGTATCTTGTGTCAAATTTTGTTAAAGACACTAAGACCTGGAAGATCTTCCCATTTTTTCATGGAAGGAACGTTATATTTGAGTTACACGGTGCAGTGGGTACAGAGAGAATCACAGAATGATTAAAATACCTTTAAGAAATTAATATGAAAGATGGCATTTAATATTTACAAAATGTAAATATGCTGAACAGAATTTATTATTTATGACTGGGAACTTGGAGTTGTCATTGTCTTCACACAGAGTGGCATTGCCAAGTGACTCCAAAGTGGGCAAAAAATCAAATTAATTTTCTAATACTTCAGCTGCTACAATTGGTGGGGGAGAGGGAGTGTGTGCTTCTATTGCAAAACAAATGTGACAGCTCTGGAAAGCACATTTTTAAAATCAATCTGACATATAAATAATCCTTAATCATGAAGCAGCAAAAACATTGCTGTTTCTGAAAGACAAAAGAAAATTGAATATGCACTTCTTGCCTTGGAAGTGTCTCTTATGATTACAATTAATCTATCCCTGGACCTAAGCAGAAATTCAGTTTTGCAATTGCAAGTTCTGCAGTAATGCCAGCGAACTGAATAAACATTTTTAGAATAATTGTCATACTTATTTTCAGTTCATACCAAATTAACTTTTTGTAGGTGATATATGGAGGAATGAAGTCACCTTTTTTCCTTTCGTTGGTTCTGTAAATCCATAATTAAAATTTGTAGTAATCAATCTGTAAGTATTGGTTTGTGTATTCTATTTAGTATTAATTTCTGCTTTTTCCCCTCTGTTTTTGTTTCTTTTTTAGGTGTATGATTGCTGATGAGGTAAGTGATGTTCCTGTTACTCTAACACCATTTTTTCTGGTGTTAATGCACTTTGTGCATTAGTGACTTTGTGCAGAATTGACTTTTTTTGTTTGAGAGGTGTGGGCAGAAAGGCTGATAATGAAAGATTCCTAATTCCTGTGATAGTCAGCAGATAGCCTGAAAATACCTAAGTGAGGAAAAAATTGAAACCTGACATAAGTTTAGAAGAATTCTTGAGAAAACTCAAAAGGTTTAATTTAATTGTAGGATAAATTTCCTGTATTGTTACATTTTAAAAACACTGACTCAGTTGATTTTTTAAAAGCTCTTTATAATTGCATAGCTGGCTATTTTTAATGGATTATTAGACATTCCTGGCCCAAGAAGATTTTTAACAGGTATGGTTTCCAAAGAAGAATTTTTTGAAGTGCACTAATCAAGTAGTAATAGTAGAATTCATTGTCCCCATACATTTGAAAATATATATTATATTCCATAGTAGGGAAATCTGAGTCCAGCATTTCTTCCTACAGCTAAAACATTTCTGTAATAATGTTCTTGATGTGTTGTCTGTGTAAAACCTTTCTGAAAAAGAGAATTGCTATCATCTCCCAATTCTAATTTGGGTTTTCTTGACACACTAGGAGGGAGAGGGAGATGGATTATTGGGATTTAAGCATCTCCTCATACTATAAAAATCTCATTACTTCTAGAGATAAACTATCCTGGCACAGAATGCAAAATATCTGGGAACTGTGGAGAATACAAAAGTATTCAGGGAAAGAGAAAAGGGAAGCTTGGGGGAAATCAAAATATCAGCAGTAGCTGTGTTTTTATTAAAACAGTTTATTTCCCTCCTTGAACTAGAAAATGAACTGTGCATAATTATGTTAGCAATAAAAAGTCCTAGAAGATACATTTATTCCAAAATAAAGATTGTATGCTTTGTAATGACAGCAGGTGTGGCAGTGGAGGAAGCACTGTGCAGTGATGTGTATCTTGTGCTTTTTGACCTTTCTCTAAAATGAGAAAATGTTGATAAAATTAAATATCAGTTTTGTGAGCTTGTTTGCAAAAAGAAATTATGGAAGAAAACTCAAGACCAGAAAATTCCTATACATATCCCTGGATTGTGTAACTATGTAAGGATTAAAATAAGATAATAAGAATATTTTTTGAAAGGTGATCTACAAATATGTTGCCATTTTTTTTCTTGGAGTGGGGACAGACAAAATTTTTTCCCAAAAAAATCTGCTTTTCTGTGTCATCCATTTCCATGCTGGAGAAACCATAATATTTTCTCCAGTTTTTTAGTCTCTCACATTCCTGTGACCTGGGCTAGTGATCAGCACTGTGGGATCTCCATCCAGCCATGGGTGTGCTGATGCCAAGAGCCCTGCTTTTATTCTGGATTTATTTCAACTCAGAGCCTGGGTTATCACCAGGGGCTGCACAGCCTGAGTTAGGGACACAGCCATAGCAGCAAACTAAAAACGAGTGTTATTTTGTTGTTTGGTTTTTGTTGTTGTTGGTTTTTTTTTTTTAGCTTGGATTTGTTTTCAGATGACCTAAGAACTACTGGTGACACAAGGGGAACTTGCAGGAAAATTTTAATGAAAACTTGGCAATTTTGATGGAAACTGAGTATCACAGTAGCTTTCCTAGTATTTTTCTTTCTAGTAATAGTAGAAAAATTCATTGTTTTCTTTTGTACTTGGGAAATCCCTTCATTATATCATTACATCAGTCCATTTAAACTCAATACTGGAGATGTAAGTTGTTTTATGTCTCACTACTGTGAGGACTTAGCAGCAAATCCACTCAAATACCCACTGGGCTCCTTGGAAAACCTGCACTGAGTATTTTAACACTCTGATGTATCATAGGAGTTGGGAGCTCTCTCTTGCCATGTAAACATGTGAGAAAATAGCTGCATTCTTTGATAAAATCTTGGAGGGGAGGGTTGGTATTTTTTAAACAAACCCCTAAATTCTGAATCTTATAATCACCTTTTGCCATGATTACTCACCTGGGAGAGTGTTCCTACCTTTACCATATGAAGAAAGTGCTTTCCTGTTAAATGCAGATCTGTTTGTTGGATCTTCCCCTTGTCTGCACATCTGAATTCTCACTGTCTGTGCTCTCTCATCTGTGGCACAGGCCAAAGAGAAACCATCACCTCTGGTGAATCAGAGCAGTAGTTTCTTTTTGTTGACCCACCATGTCAAACCCAGAGCTCTTCCCACAGGTCTTTGTTCTTCACTTGCCTATGCAATGAGGACGAAGTTGTTTTTATTGTAAGAAGGCATCCTATATTTTTCATTCCTTTGCATAATCTTTTAAAAATGTTTTTGGTAGCTTAACAAGTTAGAGTTTGATCTTTGTAGTCTATCCTGTTAAGACCCTGGACTGAAAATCTTCCGAGAGGAATGAAATGCTTGTTCTGACTTTGATGAGCTGGCCAGATATAACACATGTATCAATTCATTTAACTAGAAAAACCTTGTTTCATAAAAGATGATCTGTGGTAACAAAGTGATAATTAAATACATGCTGTATAAGTAGCTCTTTGACTGGGCTTCCTTTATTTGGTTCTGTCTTTGCAAATTCTTTTGGGCTCCTCTGACCCAAATATGCTTTTTGAGCAGAGACTTCTGGTTTTAATGTTGTTCTTTTCTTTTATTTTCTTTTCCCAGATGGGGCTAGGAAAAACAATTCAAGCAATTGCCATTTCATATTACTATAAAAATGAATGGCCTCTCTTAATTGTAGTGCCTTCCTCTCTGAGATACCCTTGGGTGGATGAGATGGAAAAGTGGATTCCAGAACTCTCTCCAGATGACATTAGCATCATTCAGAATAAAACTGATATCGGGTGAGTAAAGTTTGTTACTCTTCTGTGGAAAGGTTTGCTTACTACCCCCTGCTCAAGCAGGGCCACCCTCTGGGCTGTCAGAAACATCCCCTGGGCTATCAGCCACTCCTCCCACTTCTGTGTTATTATATTATAGCAGTTACTCATTTTCTTTGAAGTTGAGAGATCTGCTTTTTGCAAAGTAGCAAATGCTTGTCTGCTGAAAATTAGATCACTTCAGTGTGTCTCAAATTGAACGTACACAGTTATTTCTCAACTCTGATGAATTCATTAGCTTCTGTAAAACATTTCTGGAGAACTTCTGGTGTGCATTACAAAATAAGGAAGTAATTACTGTTAGAATTCCATTTAGCATGCCGAGAAAATTTGTAAGTTCGAATAAGTAATCCCTAAATAACTGAAAAGGTCATCATGACCTACACTTTCTATCTTTAGACTTAATAGCATGAATTCATCAGAGAGGCTATGTCTTGGGTGTTATTAGAATAACTTTCCTATTACCCTGAATTGCAAGGGTGTTTTTAGTCTGCTTTACTGTAAATTACTTAGTTGATTTTATGGTAATGTTTAGATGTTGTATAAAACTTTGGTGTGAGGGAGACTGTTCTTCATGGTTTCTGGGAGTATCAGAAAATGATTTGACTGCCAAGATGTGCTGCTTGGAACCTTCCTGGTAACCACAGAAATCCAACTGAAAATGCATATTGAAAGCTTCATCAAAGGGTAATTCCTACTGATAGTCAAAATTTAAGTTTATCCTAGGAATATGGAAACTAAAATTAGCTTTATTTTAAAAGGTATTTATCTAAAAGGCACTTCGTGCTTATAGTGCTGGATGCAGAAAGGGGAAATGTGGGCTAGGGAAAATGATGAGAAAATTAAACAGTAAATTAAATTCTGTTCCTTTTAAGATTTTTTTAAAGGAGTAGATCTTAACCATTATTACTTACTTTCATTCAAAAACAAGGAAAGATGAAAACTTGGGTTTCTGCTCATTTAACTCCCAGGAGGCTTCCTGGCTATAAGTGAGGTTGCTGTTGAACTCATTAATATTTTAACTTTAAAAAGTGTTCTATGCATCTGTAAGAAAATGCAAAAATACAGCTGCCAGACTTGGTTTAGCATTTTGTTAAATTCTGCTTCCATATGTTAAGCTTTGATTTCTCTCAGTGTAATACTTTGCTTTTCTTCAAAACTTCAAGAACTAAGTTTACTGCTTGATTAAAACAGGTTAAAATATACTCAGATCAATATAGCTTCGTAATTTCTGGCTAAATTTGAAAATGGAAGTTTCTTGAATAAATTGGTTCCACTAAAATAAATAAGTTTATTTGTCATTTTTTATGTACCCTTCAGAAAGGGTAAGGGAAAATCTTGCTTTCCTGGTTGCTACTTTTATCTGTACAATGACAGGCAGGGTCTGCAGTGCCCACAGTGGCAGTGCTCAAACCACTGCCCCTTCCACATCCAGCAGCATGAATTGTAGCTGCATTTACTTTTTTCCTCTTAAATCCTCAAGGGAACCTCAGCTTGCTTGGATTCTTGATCTCTTGCAACTGAAGAACAAGCAGAAATGATGCCAGCAGAGCAGTGGTGTCTGACAGATGGGCAGACCAGCTCTGACCCTCACTCTGGGGACTTGTGTGTCTGACAGCTTTGAGTTCCTGTGCTGCTCCTGAAGGGCCACAGTGCTCTCTAGTGATTTTAAAATCAATTTGTGCCTTGGACCTGTATACATCTTGAAATTTGTTATAAAAAGTTCATTTTAAATTAAATACCAATTTTTCATCTTGTGCCATGTTGACTCCCTGCTTCCAGGCTTTTTTTGTTTTCTTCTTGTTCTGTTTCAGCAAAAAAGCTGGATAACAGCTCTGACAGGAATGGCTTTTCCAGGTGGTGAGGTTCAGCCCAGTCTGTACTTTCACAGCCCAAATACCCAGGGACAGCCTGCTTAATCCTCTCAGGCTGCTGGTGAGGGGACTCTTTGCATCCAAAGCAGTAGAAAGCTTGCTCAGAGACATTTTTACTTCAGGTGTTTGGGTGCTAATAAAGATATTGGCTTGTGTGTAACATTTTGTCCAGAAAGTGGATTTTTCCAATGGAATGCCCCTGGAAAAAGGAGTCCAGGGTGAAGCAATGCATCCAGAAAAATGAAATTCCTTTGAAATGCAATGTGTGTCTTCTGAAAATGGTTTTGAAATGTGTGTGGTTGAGAAGTGTGAGATGTTTGAAACACCAAAAGCTGTTGCTGTTAGCCTGACAGCCCATGTGTCAATCAATCCCAAAAGGAGACATTCATACCTTCTGAAATTAGTTTTTTATAATCTCTGTGCTATATTAATTGCCCTACAATGAAAATTTACTAAGGAAACCTTTGGATTTTCATTTTCAGGGGAATATCAACGAGCAAAGTAACAATTCTGGGTTATGGGCTGTTAACATCTGATGCACAGACTTTGGTAGACACTTTGTACAGGCAGAACTTTAAGGTGGTTGTGATTGATGAGTCTCACTATATGAAATCCAGAAATGCCACCCGCAGCAAGATTTTACTGCCAATTGTGCAGAAAGCTCTCAGAGCTGTTCTCCTTACTGGAACTCCTGCTCTAGGAAGACCTGAAGAGGTATTTGATTTGTTGTGTTTTGTTTATTTTGGATTTATTTCTATTTGGCTTTTTTTTTATTTTAGGATGTTATCGGTAATAAATGAACAGTTTTGTAGTGTTTGCATCAGGAAGGACAAGTTTAAGAAATTAAACCAGTGTCTTTTTGTTTGAGTTGATTTTACAAACTTGTTTCAAGCATGTACACATGTGACTTGGGACAGTGTTTCTTGTAAGAAATCAATCAGTCTGTAACATACAAGATTATTGGGTGAGATAGAAAATAAAGAGCCTAAGCAGAGAACTGCTTGTTTCTCCTGGGTTGGAGAGTCTTTGGGAGATGAGACCATGTATTCAATTTTCTACTTCATCATCTAATAAAGAAAGCCCTTAGTTTCACTGGCCTTTTGAATATTCCTGGGTTCACTTAAGTGGAACAGCATACAGGCTGTGCTTGTTGCACATCCAGAATGACAAATTTTCCTTTGAAGAAAGTTCAGCTTATGGAATTAGGGAGGAGCAAGAGAGGTAACAAAAACCCTCTTGGGTTTTATGCCGAACCCAAGACAACTGCCTTTATTTATCAAATGTTGGGGGGGAAATGGAATATAAGAGCTGCTTTGTATTCAAGGAACTTAAGAGAATAACATAATTAATATTTTATGCTTCAGAATTCCTCGCTGTGTAAATAGAACTTACGCCAAGACCCTGTATGAATTTAATTTGTTCAGAGAGGTGATAACTTGAGGAAAATGGTATGAAAAGGGCTCGGTATATCATGAGTACTTACTTAAAACTTTAAAACAAATATTTATTTTTTTGGGTATGGAAATTATTAAAACTTCCCATACAAAGACATTGCAACCAACCCTGGGCAAAGAATAAAAGTCAGAAAGTGTTATACCTCTATATAGTGCATTGATACTGAGACCACTGTCATTGTAAAAGGTCTTTAAAGGAAATCCCACACAAGCTGTCCTTGATCACAGCAATGGGATCAAAATTCATGACCAAATGGAAAATAATTTGAGACTTTTTATTTCATGATACTGAGGTTCTGCTGTGACTTATAATCAAATATAAAAAGCATTAAAAGACTTTAATCAGCTTTGTGTCATAAGCAGAATCTTTGTATAAAGTCTTTTACTATATAGAAAATTATCTTAGAGACCAGGAAGCTTTGACAACATAACAGCTTGTAAACTCCTGGTTAAGGTCATCTAAACTGATATTTGTCTCCTGCTACTCAGCAGGGAAAAAGCTGTGAAATTTCTGGTCTGTATTGATATTGTCCAATTTTTAAAGTAAAACTTAAGAATTGAGGTTTTCCATGTATTTTAAGAAGCAGACCACTCATGCAATGCCTGCACTGAAGCTTTGCAGAGAAGCCCATGTATCTGGCAAAGGATAAAAATTGTGTTTTTGGGAATAACTTCATCTCATCCTTGCTTGTTCAATGTGAATCTTTTCCAAGCTGTCAGGGCTGTTTCAGTGCTCTGCTCTTTGAGGGCTTCCCACAGCTGTTCTCTCTGTAGTTTCCTGTATCCTGTGGAACTTCTTTGCATGGGGGCCAAGCTGTGTGGTTTTCATGCAAATATTAAATGTAAACTTAACACAAAAACCATGTATTGATTGTTTCTGGTTAGTCTTTTATTTGCAGGCAATTTTTAATTTTTCACTGTTGCTGTTTCATTTTTTGTACAGCTCTTCATGCAGATTGAGGCACTGTTTCCAAGAAGGTTTGGAACTTGGAATGAATATGCTAAAAAATACTGCGATGCTCGTGTCAGGTATTACTGCACTTTCTTTCTTTACCTTCTTTTGAGTGTCTTCATTTTTCTTGTCATTCCAAGTGAGAGAAAGAGTATTTAGTATCACACCACTGTGCTGGGAAACCCAGCACAGGTACCATTTCCTCCATCAGAGAGCATTGGGAAAAGGATAACACTGATTAAATTAATTAGTTAATGCTATTAAAGTTTGAAATAAAGTTGAAGCACTCTGTTAAGTGAAATTATTTGTACCTTTATTGTCATTGGTATGAGCTGTGGAGGTTTTACCTTCAGAACTGGAGTTTTTGACTCTCAATCTAAAGCTCATGGTCATGTAATAATTTGTATCTCTCTTTATTATGGGATCCAGGTTTTTGCTACTTCACCACATTTGGGTGGGAAAAAAAGTCCAGTACTTGTCTCTGTATTTCACAGGCTGACTGTCTTAGCTAAAAATTTCATATCTACAACTTTGCATGTATTCAGAATAACAGATTTTTGTCAGCTAAATTGGCTAGCATTTAGATTTAATTTTTACAGTAATAATTACATGGTTTCATTTTGATAAAACTTGTTTTTCTCCCTCTGTCATATGCACTTTATCAGTATTTAACTTCAAATAACTTGGAAGATCACTGTCTAATTTTCAGACAGAGAAATGCTATTTTTTCCATGGTGTTTTGACTGAATGCATCTGTAATTTTCACACCACAAGTGCGTGTGGGTACAGCATGGTTAGCTACTCAATCATAGATGATTATCTTATTTTTGGAATACCATAAATGTAATAAAAATTAAGTTCAGGGTTTGGCAAGCTTTCAATGAATAACTTTTTCTTCATGATTTGGCTGGAACAAAACATCCTGTGGTAATAAACTTGATAGGATTATTTTGTGCAGCACTTTCTGTGAAAATATGGGTATTTTTTCCTTAGGAGTCCATAGACACCTGTTTTAAAAATGAGTTCAGACTATTTCTGAGAGGTTTAGCCTGCCATTTCTGTCATATCCCCAGTGCTGAAGGTGGAGGAAGGAGGCCTTTATAAGGACAGACATATAAATAGACCAAGGAAGGGATATGAGCAAAAGATGTTGCTGTCTTCCATCTGTGCCATTCCTGCTTCACCAGTGCAGAAGTGACTCCCTCAGCCCCTTTCCCAAATGATTACATTCAGCTAATTCAGATAATTAGAACACTCTTGATAAAGTCAATAAGGCTTAAAAATGTCTAAATGATTGTGGGGGTTTTTGTGGGGGTTTTGTGGCTGTTTGGTTGGTTTTTTAATAAAAATTGCATGCTTGTTACACACTCTCCTGGCCCTGGAAAACACTAGCTGGGCTTTTCTCCAAATCTGTCATGTTCATTATTTTATTGTCTCCTGGCAATGCTGACATGAGAAAAGCTGCTGTTCCTGCTGCAACATTTCCTCAAAAACAGCAAAGCAAGGAAAGAATAAAGAAGACTGAGTTAATAAATTCTTTCTCTTTTTGCCTTTAGCTTCTTAATGTTAAACCTTCTTCCTCTATTTAACCATGCTCATTAAATAGTATTACTTTTAAAGATGATAACTTAAGCTTTAAATTCTGTCTCTGGCAGTAACTAAGAAGGAATTCTCAGGGAGAGAAAGAAAGGAATATTGATGGTGATATTTGCAGTTTTCATGATGGCTTTCCTGTCTGTAATATAATAAAGAATATTCTCATGGTGGTATACTCTTCTCATTAGTCCATTGAAACAGGAGTTCAAAAATTAAACCTGAAACTTCTGTTTCCTGTGGAGTTTGGGAAGCTGGGAATAGACAGAGGATTGTGTGCAGGTGCTGGGCAGTGACTCCTGCAGACAGTGGTGGCTGCTGGGAAGTTGAAGCACACTTCCATACCCAATAGTGTATTTCAAAATTAATTATGTACTGAAGATTTCTATTGAATTTGGAAGATCTCATGTTTACACTGTATTGATTTATCGTTTTCAGGTTTTTTGGTAAAAGAAGGCAATGGGACTGTAGAGGAGCTTCAAACTTAAAGGAACTACATCAGCTTTTAAGTGAAATAATGATCAGAAGACTGAAGAATGATGTCCTGACTCAGCTGCCTCCCAAAATCAGGCAGCGTATTCCTTTTGACCTCCCACAAGCTGCAGCAAAGGTAAATTTTCCATTTCTGATGAAAACACAGTTATTAGCAAATGGAAATACCCATGTATAGATACAGATTTTTATGTATGCATGTGTATTACATGTAGTTACAGAGATTGTGTGAGTATAAAGCAGTGTATCTCTGTTTCTGTTGTTAAAATATAACACAATGAATACTAATTATGTGTTATAATTATGTGTGCAATTTTTTTTGCATCAATGAAAAAATTTATTGTAATTTGAGTCCAATCTTCTGTCTTCTCTTCCCATAGATTTTGAATCCTACAGTTACTTTTAGCCAAATTTGATAGAGTTCTCTAAAGTTCCTAAACTTTTCACACTCCAAACATAGCTGTTGAGGTAGAATATGCCTTGTACTCTGTGTCTAACCACTGGTCTCTTCTGACAATTAGAATCTGAATGCCACTTTTGCAGAGTGGGAGAAATTAATGAGAAATCTGAGTTCAGATGCCACTGAAAGCCACTTTTCTCAAGTCATGAGTCTCATCACTCGCATGTACAAGGAAACAGCCATTGCCAAGGTGAGCCTGCACATCTTTCCTTAATATCCATAAACTGTCCAGTGTGTGTTTTTAACCTCATAAAATTGGTTTGTTTTGTAACCATGTCTCTTTTTTCCCTATGTGTTCATGGAATAGGCAGAATTCCATCACAATGAAAAAAGAAATCTAAAGCCTGCTGCAGTGTATGTTGCATTAACTGTTGATCACTGATAAATTTTGTTATTAACTGTCATCATTGCTTTAATAGCTTTTGTAAGAGATACTGAAAATTACATTTGACAGAGAAGAATTCTATGAATACCTAAATAGAGTAATATTTTATGATTATGGTATCATGAACATATCAAAATTATTCTTTCAGTTTTGATACATGGTTTTGTGTGTGTGTGGATACAGAAGTTCTGATTAAATATTACCTTGTCTGTTTGAAATATGTTTGTTTTTCTCAAATATGGATTAAAACATCAGATAATGATGTCTGAATTAAAAGGGGGTTTATCTACTTCTTAATCTGCAAGAAGTGCCATGTAATGATATGATCTATTGAGGATAAATGTGGGGTTTTTTCCTCTCCCTGAAGGAGTAAGTTAGGTTTCTCAAAGACATCAAGTTGTGGTATTGTTTTTAAACAGAATTAATCTGAGTAATTTGATTCTTAGCAATGTCACTGTTTGATAAAGTCTTACGTGGATAACAAAAGATATGGAAATTTACCTTTTTGTGTTACAAGGAATTGAAAGACTGTCTTTTTGAACATTTTGTGTTGTCTCACTGATGAAAACACACTCTTACTGCAGGCAGGAGCAGTCAAGGACTACATCAAAATGATGCTTGACAATGACAAACTGAAGTTCCTGGTGTTTGCCCATCACCTGAGCATGCTGCAGGCATGCACAGAGGCAGTGATAGAGAGCAAGGTAAAGCCTTAAGAAATGTGCACACAAATTTAACTTCACTTACACAATGGCTTCAGCTGTGTTTGAATTCAGCAGAGCTGCACACGAGTACGGGAATGGAAAGATTTTATTCATATTCAGATCAGTGCCACTGGATTAAAAGGGATCATGTGGTTCTGAAGAACTGCTTTGTGTTTAAGGATGATGTAAAAACACTTGTATCTGGTATGAATATATTATTATTATTATTATTATTATTATTATTATTATTAATAATAATAATAATAATAATAATAATAATAATAATAATAATAATA
>JAHLSL010000051.1:5298714-5331383 GCA_025920805.1 Petroica traversi
TAATAATAATAATAATAATAATAATAATAATAATAATAATAATAATAATAATAATGATGTAGGCAATTCTTTTCCAAATTTTTCTACCAGTGTGCCTGTGTCTATTTTTGGGGGCTTTTAACTGCACACTATCATCTCACCTGAATGTTTAATTCAAAGAAGTAAAAATGTTTGCAAACAGCTTTCATCTTTTTTTGATCATGGACTCTTCAATATTGCTAGGGAATGGTGGCTAACTTTGCTATTTTGTATTTTTATTCTTTTTAGCTGTTTGGAATTTTAAAAAGTTGAGTCAGGTAAATTCCAGATTCTTCTGTGTAATATCCCATTTTACGATCCCATGTTCATTCTATCTTCTGCTTTTGCAAACAGGGAAAACAGCTTCTCTAGATAGAGACTTAATTTAAATTTCTGGGGGACAGGGAGTTGGGCCTGAAAGCAGCCACTGCTGCTGTCTCTCAGTCTCTGTTCTGCTCTGCTCTGGTGTTGCAGGCTCGCTACATCCGCATAGACGGCAGCGTTCCCTCTGCAGAGAGGATTCACCTCGTCAATCAGTTCCAGAAGGACCCCGAAACACGGGTTGCTATTCTGAGTATTCAGGCAGCTGGTCAGGTAGGGCAGCAAGGAAAACATGTGAACTAATACACTTGAAGAATGTAGCTACTGAAATCATTGGTGATTGAAGTGGTTTACTGAAGGCAGTTTATCTTCGTGCAGTTTGTAGACCCTGTGTTCATTTCTTTGCACTAATCATGTTAACTGTTCTAAGCCTCTATTGAATTTACTTGAGCAAAATGATGATAAGCTGCAGAATCCCATTCTTGAATAATTAGAAAACTCCATTTCTCTAAAAGCACTAGATTAATAAGAAATAGATGTTATTCCATAATGAAAAGCAGTGTGCAGTCTTTGCAAAATATTGAAGTATTTTCTGAATCTGAGGCCTAAGGAAGAATCAGTATAATAAGCCCATCTTCTGTTGAGGACCACCTTGAAAACCCTCTTATTTCCATATTAAAATGTCCTTACAACATTTAACTTTCTTTTGCTTCAGAAAAACAGTTGTCTGTGTGTGGTATCTTCTTCTTAAAACGCATCTACTTATTCTGCTCAGGGCTTAACATTCACTGCTGCCACTCACGTGGTGTTTGCTGAATTATATTGGGATCCAGGCCACATTAAACAAGCAGAGGACAGAGCCCACCGAATTGGGCAGTGCAGCTCTGTGAACATTCACTTCCTGATTGCCAAGGGAACCATGGACACCTTCATGTGGGCCATGCTGAACCGCAAGGTGGGTGTGCAGGGGCTGAGATCCGAGCTCACTGGGCTGGGGTTGCACCCAGTGCCCCTGAAGTCTTGTTTATCTGAACACTCTAAGACAAATTGATACACCTACAATTGCTAATCATCCAAATGTCATGTTTGTTCTGATTTGGTCTTTGCTAGGTTTTTGCTCTTCATTCAAGATGCAAAGAAAGTGAGTCTCTGCCAAGGGGAATGGGATGGTTCATATCCACAGGAGATGGGGGCTTTATCTTCTAGCTCTTTATTGCTGTTGTTTTTCAATTTACAGTTTTGAGGCATTCAGGCATTTTGGTGTGAATCGTTTGTTGGTTTTTTTTTAATTGAATGAATGTTGTGCCTAAACTAAGCTTCCTTTCTGAGAAGGCATTCTCAGATAATTCTCTTTTAGTAGATCCAAGATTACACTAATCTTTTCTTCTATTGCCATTTTCCACAAGTATCACCCAATTGTTGTTAGCAGTCATAGAATCATACAATGGTTTAGATTGGAAGGGTTCTTAAAGCTCATCCTGCCTGGTGCTTTATGAGTCTTCCTAAACATGGCAGAGCTGGGATTCAGTAATTCAACAACAATTTACTTTACAAGTTCTGTCACTAAATAATTCTGCCTTTGTCTCCACATGCCAAGCAAAACATGTTAAGTCTGCTAGAGATGTACACTGTGTATATATTCTCTTTTATCTGCAATAAATACTGACGTTTTGTGTACAGCCTCACTGGTTGTAGTGTGCTAAATGCAGCACTTCCCATTATTGCCTTCCTGCAGGCCAAAGTCACAGGCAGCACCTTGAATGGCAAGAAAGAGAAAATGCAGGCTGAAGAAGGGGATAAGGACAAATGGGATTTTTTGAGTTTTGCTGAGACCTGGACGCCAAATGAAAGTCTAGAAGATCACCAAAATGAACTTTTATTTACACATGTAAGACCTGAAATGTTGTTTTTTCTGTTTCCTCTCATTTAAAAAACAATTGTAGCAGTCATTTGCCTCACCTTTCTGTTCACTTCAGACATTACTAATGGAGAAACACCAAAAAAATAGGAAAAAGTAATGTAAATTCTGTTTTAAAACTAAGGTGAAATTGGGAAAAGTGCTTTGCTGGGTATAAATATCATCTGCATCTTCTGATGGGTCCTTATGTTATGTTTAGATGACTGAGCCACCCTCAGAATCAGATAAGACCAAGTAATTTTTGTTCAAATGTCATTTTTGTTAACTGTGCTGAATTAATTGGACTAATGTTTAAAACAGGGTTTGAAAGCCTTTCCTGGAGGCACACAGCCACTTCTGTGTATCTGTTTTCTGGTAGTGCCATTTCAGAATTTTCAGAAGAATATTGAAAATACTTTTGACAAAACAGGAAAAATGTTTAACTACTTTTTCTGCTCAGTGTTTCTTCTTTTGTTAAAGACACCTTTTGTTTAACAGTTTTTGATGCAGTCATAAATGGGGTTTAGAAGTCTTTTCCAGCCTAAATGACTCTGTGATTCCTATTCCTTTCCTCTTCCTTAGTTTGAAAAGGACAAACAGCACGACATACGTTCCTTCTTTTCCCCCAAACCCTCCATGGAGAAGAAACGCAAAAGATTCTCTGGTGCTGAATTGTTACATGATGATTCAGAAGCAGAGGATGCAGAGAAGAGCAATGAAAACCTGGACTGCACAAGGATAAGTGAGGTGGAGACAATTAGTGATGAAGATACTTGTGAACATGAAGCCAAAAGAGCAAGGAGCATAAGTGGATCTACCCCAGCCAGCTCCAGGAATAAAAAGAAAACATCTTTGACTGGAAAGAAGCCTTCTTTGTTTTCAGAAAAAAACAGTGAACTCAGTCCTTGTGACTTAAATAGTTCAAGTGAAAGTACAGCTTTAAATGAAGTTTGGCACTGCAGTGCTTGCACCTACATTAACAGTGCTCTGCTGCCTTACTGTGAGATGTGCCACTGCCCCCAGAGCAGGGATGGTGAGTAAGGGGTGCTGCAGAGGCAAAGATGCAATTTTCAATTCATTGTGATCAGGCTCAGAAAATACAATCTTTCTGAACCTCTGACTACACAGAAGTCCAGGAAAATATGAGGAATTGTGTCTTTACAAGACAAATACTCCTCAAGTGATCCTCCTTAGTCTTGCTTTCCCCAAGGATCTTTTACAAGAGTCTAACTTGAAACAGGTGAAAAATTCCCATTAAATGGTAACAGGATATAAATTCCATAAGGAAGAATATATCCTCTGTTTTCTTTGCAGCAATTTTTTCTCTCCTCTTCCTTGAGGTTTATGGTTATGCTAAATACAATTAAACAGCAAAATTTTTCTTTACCTTTCAAAACAAAGCAATGTGGTATTGGAGTATTATTAACTTGAGCATTGTGTATTTGTCATGAGAGGCATTATCTGGAAAATATGGCTTTTCTTTCTCCAACAGCTCACAGTAGATTTCTTTTACTAAATTTATTTAAGCTATCCAGAAAATAATGAAACATTTTATAAAGCTATGCCCATATTTGTCATTTCAGTTGCAAGGATATGGGTAAGGCTCATTTGCTTCCTTTTTTATTTATTTAAACCTCCGGGCTTGTTCAAGTAAGGACAGCTTCTGAATTTCACAGGTATAAATCAATACCTGGAAAACTACTTTGGGTGTTTATAGTATACAATAACTGTATATAATATAGAATTGCTAACTGCATGATTCATTACATATATTTTTGACATTAATCTGGGCGCACAGGATTACATAAATTAAAAGCTTTGTTCCATTTGTTCTCCTAGTATTAAAGGGAGCTCCAGCTTCCTGAGTGGTTTCAGCATAATGATATTAGAGATTGCAGTGCCATTTCTTTGTATTTCAGTGACATGGTCCTGTCTCCAGATGTGTTATTAGATAACTGCCAGGTAACACAAACCATCACTTTTGTTTCTTTGTCTTCAGGTGAGAGAAATGGGGAAGCTCCTGGGAGCCAGACTGAGGAAGGAGTGCCAGAGGAGCCCAGGAGAAATGGAGAGAGAGCAGAGGACAGTGCTGAAAGCAGAATAGGAGATTTGGGGGAAGAGGGGGCCCAGCAATCTCTAGAAAACAGAGAACAGGAAACTGTTGGCACTGGAAAAGAAGAGAATGAAAAAGAGTGTGGAGAAGGTAAAGTGACTCTGAAAGAACAATTCTAACCCATTGAAAGTGAAACTGAATTCAATGCCTCTGGCATGAAAAGTGGCTTTTAAATAAAAACCTACACCTCTGAAATACAGAAGCACAACACAAGCATGGGACTTACTCATTTAGCCTGGGCCATTTGTTGAATTTTGATGCTGGATAAGCCCAGCCTTTCCACACAGCTCCTGGAGCAACTGTGTCAAGCCAGCAGCTGGAACTCAGGACAGACAAAGGCAAAAGAGATGATGGGTCATTCTGGAGAAACAGAAAAATAAAATACACAAATACCTTAATAGTTTGCTGCTTGAGCTCTGCACCATATGTTCTCCTGGAATAAGGAGCATATTTAATATTAGTTTTACGTCAGAGAAGAATGAATGAAGAAAAATCTTTAATGCCAGCATTTTTTCTGTTGTAGATAAATCTGACACATTCCAAATATATGATGGACTTATGTTTTGTGCAAGCAGGAATACTGATAGAATCCACCTCTATACAAAGGTAAACCTGAAATATCCATGGTTATTGTAATTTTAAATACAAAGGAAATTTTAAATTACAAAGGCAAATGTTGCCCTATGAAATGTTTCCTTGTGCTTTCCTTTGTTATGTTTTATATAAGAACATCAACATTTTTGTATTAGCTGAAATGTACAAAAATTAAGTAGTTTATCATTCTAATTCTTTTTCTCAATGAAATTAAGTAGTAATTCCCTAGATACATAACTTTCAACACTTCTCTTGTCTTACAAAATTGGACTAAGACATTAAATCATCTGTTACAAATGCCAGAGGCAGTTATTTAAAATTAATTTTTTATTACTACAGTATCTTACCACAAAGTAACTTGAATGGAATAATATTCAAAATTTGAATAAAAAATGACAGTAAGTAAATAAAATATTGCCATCACATTTTCAGAGAGCTCAGCATTGGTGCTATGTGTAGGTCTGTAACTTCCTGAATAAAGCACATTATCATTAATCTGCAGTGGTGATTGGGTACAGAAACCAGCAGCTGGGAATTTTCCAGGTCATTATTCCAGGGGAGCTCAGGACTTGCCAATTTCTTCTTTTAAGTGGTAGGAAAGTTCACTGGGAAGATTTCTTCAAATTACTGAGTGAATCAGTGTATTCAGGTGCCACTAAAGCAGCACAGATAACTGCGGGCAAATCCTTGGGATGAGTCATTTTTATGAGGCTGATGCAGCTGGGAAAAGGTCAAAAGAGCCTAAAAGTCCTGTTGTATCTGAAAACTTGTTAAATGCTGCTGCCCAGCTTCACATGTTTTATTCAGATAAAGATGCATTTTGGATGATTTTTGGGCAATTGTCTGGTTTGGGTTTGCTGGGATTAGAGTTTCATTTTGCCAGATACTGCACAAGATCTGTTGAATGGTGAGACACCAGGGAATTCTGCTTTGACTCTTCTCAAATGTTTGTGAATCATCAATAAGTTCTTTGGCCAGATGTACCCACTGGGACAACTTATTCCTTTAAAAATTAAGTGGAGAACTTTTTCAGACATTAAAAAGAAGTATGATAAACAATGCTCAAGAAATCTTATTTTAAATTGTAATTAAGTGACACTCTCCTATCTACAATCATTCATTTCCCTTAGAATTCAGTCAAGAGGATTGTAATTTCAGTTTAATACAAGGCAGTTTGTGTGTCTGAACTATTTGCAAAGAAAAAATCAGATCTATTAAAAGTTAAAATGTACAGCCTTGTTTCTTTTAGGTAGTTTAATATGAATCATCTTTCTTGCATTTTTGCTGTTATCTCTGTGCCTTATTTTTAATTCTGGAAAAATTTGACCTTGAGGGGATAAATTTAGTAGGAAGGGGGGAGAATTCACTTGAACCAGATTACTTTTTCTACACTGTGCTACATTGCATCTGTAAACAAAACTGTTTTCTTGTCTAGGATGGTGAACCACTGAATCATAATTTCATTCCATTGGACATACAGCTGGATAACTGGGAAGATTTACCAGAGACTTTCCAGAATAAAAAAAATCGTGCATTGGTAAGAACAAGTTTAACTGGCACAGCAATAAGATTTAATGCAGAGGAAGTTGACTTACTTTTTAAAAACATAAATGCAGAATGCTTCCAGGCCCTGGGATATAGGCACAGTTTTGTCAAAGCAATCTTATAGATGTTGATGTCAATATGAATTATGCAGTCTGTTACTTTGGTAAATTACTGAGCCTCATGTTCACATTGCAGTAGAAGGAATCAGCCAGGCATCATTGCATTTCTCACTTACAGGACTAGTTACTAACTTTCATAAGTCAACAAAATAACTTCTTAAAAGTTCTGAATTAAATGGGGCACATTCTAAGTAAGAATGTTCTAGATTGTATCAGAGCTGCAGGCATGAGCAGGCGTCCACTCTCACTCTCTCTTTATCAACTAACAGTTTTCAAAGCAGTGTCAGGCACAGCTCCACAGAGACATTCAGCTGGTTTAGGAATAAAGATCCCATTTATAATGCGGTTTGAGAAGAGCACTGCAAACCCAAGTACTCTAGTAAGGAAATCCAGATTTAAGCTGGATGGGAAATATTATCTGCTTAACTTAAAATCTGATTTTCCAAACAGAAAACCATCATGCAGGAACAAAACTGATTCTTTTTGTAGGTTCTCCCACAAGGTTGGAATTTAAATTTGTAATGGGGATACCTGACTGATGCAACCAGCTGTTGTGTGAAGCAGCTACTGAATGGTTCCTTAGATGGGGGTGAGGGTTTGAAGTTACCTGAAGGCCCCATCTCTGATTGCAGGAGCTGTTTCCAGCCTGTGGAGAACACACTAATCCATGGCTCTGTTCCACTGTAATTAGCTCTGTGCAAAGCCTGTCCTGCTGCTGACTGTCATGTTCTCTGCCAGATCCTGAGGTTTGTGAAAGAATGGAATCACCTGACAGCAATGAAACAGAAGATTGTCAGAAAAAGTGGTCAGATATTCTGTAGTCCCATTCATGCTGCAGAGGAGTTGTCTAAAAAGCAGTCACTGGGCAGCAGCACAAAGAGGTATGTGGGGGTTGGCTTTAATTCCTACTGATTACTGCAGAAAGTTTGATTTATTTAATGTGGCCTTCAGTGGAATGATGCTGAGTCTGAACTGGACATTCAATGATTGCTTGTCACAGAGTGGCAGACAAAGGGCACCAGGCATGTCGGTGAACCTGCTGGAGTGGAAGTGTCTCCTTCCCTGCCCAGCTCTGTGCCCTATTAGCAGCTGCTTAGCCTTTGCTGCACTGTTTTGCATGTTTCAACATCTGGAACTTGCCAGGGGTTTTTAAAGGAAAAACCCTGACCTCAGGGCCACAATAGAAAAGTAAGGTCATAGCATCTTGTTTTCTCCACCTGGAAGCAGAAATAAATCATTACTTGCCATCAATGAGATGATGTTTAATTCATAATTCACAGCCAACTCTATCCCTTTCCAGTTCTTTTTTCTTTAAGCAATTCTGTTGTCTGTGGATGACATTTCTCAAAACTGTGGCTCTCTTTCTGAGTTTCACTGAAAAGGGCTGGTGTTTGATCCCTGTTAAAACCTAAATATTCCTTTAATTCCTTTTCTTTCCTTTTCCTGATGTGGTTTTCCCTGACAGACATTTGCAGCCTCAGTGTTGTCATTTCTCTGCACAGAAATGTCATGCACAAATCATCTAAAACCTTCTTATTCATTAAATTCCTCAGGGTGACTCTGTTTTGGCTGTAGGTAAGAATTAAGGAAATAAATAGTTTCTAATTCAGGTAATATAAGAAGCAGAGGGTACTAAGTGTTTGTTAGCCTCTTGCCCTTTTGTGTCCTTCCATAAAGTGTAGGAAAAATCTGTGAATGGTGGTAGAAAACCTACCACGACCTACAACATTGTAAGATGGTGTGTAGGGTTTGGCAGATAGTCAGTACAGAGATGTCCTCAGAAGTTGTCTGGATAGTGGTTTCTGTGAAGCAATTTAAAGTTTTTTATCTAGGAACAGTTGCATTTTACAGGGTTTCACATGAAAATAAAGGAGTGCAAATGTAACTTAACAGAGCAAGGAGTCCTCCAGAGCTTGTAAAGCTTCCTGGATTATCCAGTGTCACTGAGACTTCACTTAACTGGAACAAAATGCCTTTCAGGTTTCACTGTCAGGCAGTAGCAAATTGCTGCCATTGTTAAATTGTTATACACAAACCAGCTTACCTGTTCACTATTTAGAATTCAGATTAGAAAAAGGTATTTCTTCTAATATGGAAGCATTTGAAGCACGTTTTCCCAAACCTTCTTCACTTCTCATCCAGAAAATGAGGAATGTTTGAAGAGAATGTGCTGTACCAATCTTGCTGCAGCCCAGAGGGATGCTCTTTGAGGGAGATTGCTCCCTTTGCTGACAGGATTTGTCACTCTCTCAGGTATGTGACCAGGGAGGATGTGGCAGCAGCCTCGCTCTCCAAGGCCAGCAGCAGCGGGGGCAGCGTTCGCCTCATCTCCAAACAAATGGGGGCTTCTCTGGACAAAGGGGCTTCTCCTGAACCACCCACAAAGTAGGTTTAATAATGCAGTAAGTAGGCTTATTAATGCAGTAAGTAGGTTTATTAGTGCAGTAAGATAATGATCTTCTTTTGCCACGTTTTTTAAGGTAGTAATTTGCTACGAGTACAGTATCTGTTTTGCTGAAGTACAGTAGTTAGATAAGAAACTTGCTGTAGTGCTAATGAGCTATGTTTTATTCTGATAACAATTTAGATTTCATCTGTTATCTGCTGACAGAGCTGCTAATTAACTGAGTCTGACTAAAGCAAAACAAGAGAATAGTTACATGATTCAGTTAGAGAAAAGAATGTTAGCTCAGCCCTCCTGTGAGGTCAGCATCAAATTGGGGACACAGAATTTGCTTCTATTTTGCCTCAGAATTTTAAAAAAAGAGAGCAATGAAGTGAAAATTCGAAACAGGAATCGCCCTTTTAAAAAATTTTCTTAAACAAGCACTGTGTATCCTACTTTGTTTAGAGTAGGAAATTAATAGGCAGCCATGAAGACTGTAAAGAGAAACCAGAATCTTTCCTTTATTACTTCTGTTAAAGAGGGCCCTGAAACATTTTACTTTTGTATGTGTATCACCATTTCTTTATAAATACAGCATTATTTCTGCTCGTGAGTGTAGCAAGACGTGCAGAAGAAAAATCTGCCTTGTTATATTGCCAAATTTTTTTTAAATTGAAATGTAAACCAAGTAAAGGACTTGTATTGTGCAGGTATCAATCTGAGCAAGGTATTTCAACTAAAATGATTTTTCAAACATAAAAGATATGTAATGGAAATCCACAGTGCACAAATCCTCAGTGAGCTGGGCTGCTGCATTCCTCCTTTACCCACAGCTGTACTTTGTTCTGCCAACAGGCTGCTTTCAGAAACTGGAAATGATCCCTCAGCCCTCCCTCCGGAGCAGACTGAGCCTGGAGGCTCCTCCCTGTCCAAAGGGTACCTGCAGGCCCTGGACAGCCAGGGGACCCCTCTGTGCCTCAGCTGCCAGCAGCCAACAGCCCAGCCCCCGCCCGGCTGCCTGGCCTGGGACACACGGTTCTGCTGCCACGCCTGCCAGGAGGACTTCTCCATCCGCTCCAGCCAGAGCTACCTGCGCTCCAAGGTGTTCCAGGTGGAGCATGGGGTGTGCCAGGGCTGCCAGCACAACGCCCAGGAGCTCTATCTCAGCGTCAGGGATGCACCCAGGAGCCAGAGGAAGCAGCTGCTGGAGAGCTCCTGGATGTCTCACCTTCCCCTTGGGCAGGTAATGGGTCTGGGGTTTCAGCAGTACAGCTGGGCTGAGTACAGAGATCTCAGAGACGGCCAAAAATGTTCTTAGAGATTTAAGTTAGAAAGGTAACCTGGCATCAACAAGAGAACAGAAAAAACAAGTCCTTAAAAACAATCAAATTAACTAAATTTCCTTGTCTTCTAACACCTCTAAAAGGCACAGGCATCAGAGCTCTGATTCTGTAGGGGTGCATGCGCAGCCAGGGCTTGGTAAAAACATGTCTGCTACTTACAGTTGTTGCTTGTACTGGGGAAGTAACTAAAAATGCCAAGGCTGGCATTCTTTATCTCGATGAAAACTACAGATGGCTGCTTCCCAGAATTTCCTTGTTCCTGCAGTAGGATGTCCATGCAGTTGAGTGTCTCACCCCTCCCCTGTCCTTTGTGCTGCAGCTGAATGAGATGATCAGGAGCCCGGTGGAGGGGCAGTTCTGGCAGGTGGACCACATCCAGCCCGTGTACAGCGGAGGAGGCCAGTGCTCCCTGGAGAACCTGCAGACCCTGTGCACAGCCTGCCACAGGGAGGTCAGTCTGGAGCTGGGAATCCTGGCCCTCTCACAGGGAACAGTGGGGGGAAACTGCACTTAGGCTCCTCCTCTGCCCTGCTCCCTCCTGCTGCACAACCTCAGTGCTCACAGCCTCTCCCCCTCTTCTACAGCCAAGGTGGAAAGGCAGCTTTAAACTATAAAAATATGACAGTTTCATCTGGATTCGGAAAAATGTTGCCTTAATAAACATTTGCATTTCATTATGCTGTTTACTCCAAAGAAGACTGGAGTTTAACTGTGGGCTAATGCTTTCTGCTGGATGTGTTGCCAAGTATCAATATTCACTGAATAGACCTTTCTGTCTCCTTTGCAGAGAACTGCAAAACAGGCCAAGGAAAGAAGCCAGCTGAAGAGAAGGTCTTTAGCCACAAAGTATGGCTGTGATATCACCAAATTTTTCGTGAAGAAGTAAAACACACAATACATTCAGGTACATTGTAACTCTGAAACCAATATAGTTACAGTTTTGCCTCTTGCACTGATTTAACAGAAATCACAGTATCATGCTGTTGAGAAGAAGAAAATACGGAATTTAGCCAAAGAAATAATTTTTAACAGTGACTGTCAGAGTGCCTCCAAAGTACTTGAGCATCATGGTTTTTTATGGCCCTGGTTTAAAGCTGAATTTCTGCCATTTTGAAGAATTATGGTTTCTCTTGCGGGGCAGTTAGCACTGCAAGAATTTAAGGAAGTTCTGTTGAAGCTGCTAGTGGTATTACAGGGAACTTAAAAAGAATTAAAATTAAGACATCTTCTATTGTTCACACACCAAAACCCCAGATTAAAATACAGTGATTATGACAAAATCTAGCACGGGTGAGGGATTTGTCTCCTCTAGTGCTGCTCACCCACTGAAGGCTGACTCTTGGCATGGGCCTGACTTACAGGACTTTGGCATTTAGAGTTGATGTAGGCTGAATTCTGGTTTTACTTAAACTAGCTTGTACTGAAATGTTACTCAGGATAGGAAACATTAAATATTAGCAATTATCTCATCAAAGGCAGTTTCTCAGAAATGCTACAGTCAAATTCTCCTTAATGAGATTGCAGAGATGCTGGTAATTTTGGACAGCTTACCTGGCTTGCTTTACAGTTACTATAAATAAAGACAGTTCTTTCTCCTGGTAATTTTTTAATGCTCTCTCTGTCTCTCCTCACCCCTTGAATGCTGTAAGGCAGTTGTAAGCTCCTACAGCAGAGCTGTGCACACACATCATCTGACAAGGCTGCAATTTCAACTGCAGCTAGTTAAAATGAGCTGGGTTATCCTTCTGAGAAAAACCCTTGAAGTTGTAACTCTTGAATCGAGAAAAAGACCACTTAAGACAAGGTATTTGCACGAGTGCACCATTTTCTACAGTCCAACTAACAGGTCTTTAGCTGTGTTAATGATGTTTGTGGTGTCTGCATATGATAAAGGAATCACCTCTCCAGCAGTTTAAATGACCAGGTAGGAATGGCCTGATAACCAGGTGAGAGACTTTCAAGTTTATAAAGCCTTTACAAGAGTCCACATTGCTGTGAAAAATTTCATTAGAGAAGAGGAAACCAAGAGTATTGGGTAAGAAGCTTAAATTTTACTTGATCAGTAGATCAGGAATTGCCTGCTGTAATTCCTTTTAAAGAAGCCACACAGTTAAACAGCAGCTACAGGTGTTTATCCTACTTACCCTGATGTCTGAGGAAACCCACAAACAGCCTGGAAAACAAGGTCTGTGGCGAGATTTTATCTGGTTAACTCTTCCTCAACCTGAAAAATGTATTTCTACTTCATAGAACTTGATGTGAGGAAAAGACTAATCCCTGTCCCCTCAAAGAAGTTTTAGGGTAACACCTGGGATCCTACTACTAACAGAACTCAACTCTCTGTAGTCACAATGTCCTTCCTGGGTCAGTGTGCAAGGAGGGCATGGAAAAGCATGGGAATACTGAGAGCCAACAGTAAGTTCATATTTATTGAGTAATGTCCACAATACTGTAGCTGTTGGTACATTTGTAAAGTAACGCTGATCTTCTGCTGATTCTCATTCAAACTGATGAAGGTCACTGTAAAGCAACATTGGCACATGTGGGGTGAGGGGCCAGAGGTGACAGAGCTGTCCCCTCCTCTCCCATCACTGACAGGGAGAGCAGGCAAATGGCCTCGGTAAACACCAGGGAGCTGCTCACAGTGAACAGCCCCGGGGTGTCATTTCCATCCAGCTTTGGCCCTTGCACACAGGGAAGGATAGAAAGTATCCCAACCCCTCAGTGATCCACTGCAGGCTGTCAGTCAGGGTCACTGTCCACTTAGTTCTGTCTGGGAGAAGTGACGAGATCTGGACAACCAGAAGAGCTTAGCACAAACTAGAGAATGAACTGTACACTTTAAATAAAAATAAGGATTTTTCAGAAGTACCTGAAACAGTGATTAACAAAAAAATACTGGGCTCTGTAATTATGATTAGTAATAAATATAAATTACTTCATGTTTCTATATATCAATTTAAGTAGACTAATGTCACTTGATAAAGTCTGATCCTGAAGTGTAAAGCAGCACATTCTGCACGAATTTCAACATGAATATTTGCACACAGCCCATCCAGGTCCGTAATTAAGCTAATGCAAGGAAAGGAAAATACGCTCCTTTTGGAGAGAGGGCTTGAAGCCACTCCTGCAGCCATTCCAAACCTCGGAGAGGAGCTGCTCCGGCCACCCCTCACTGCAGCCAGTCCAAGTCCCTGGGAAGCAGCGCTCCGTGCCCGCGGCAATGAGTCCCTCGCTGCGGGCGAGTCAGAAGAAGGTGGTGTCCGCAGAGAAGGCTCCCGCCAGGCGGAAATCCTCGCGGGTCAGCACGCTGTACATGCGCTGCGGCAGCTCCTTGGAGTAGGGGGCGGGCCGGGGCACCGAGGTGCGCAGGATCACCTCCCGGCCCGTGGGCGGGGGGAACTCCGACTGCACGCCCTGCCTGCGCTCCTCCTGCGAGCCCGAGCGCCGCAGCTCCTCCTCCAGCGGCGGCACGGCGGGCACCTGCGACAGAGCACAGCGACAGTGACAGGCCTGGCTGCTGCCTAACGCTGGCATTCAGAAAGCTGTTCTCTAGAGGAACAGAGCAAGATTAGAAACGGGGAACACATCAAGAGGCTTTATGTGTACGCAGAGCAAAGCGCTAATGGGATGCTAGGAAATAAAGCAAATCAACCAGATGGAAGAACCCTCGTGTGGATGGTGAAGCTCTGCTTGGTTGAGGTTCCTGATGTTGTGGCAGTGTGAAGCAAGGGTTGTGACCGGAGGAAATGGCCCCTTCTCAGGCAGGGTGCTCTCCTCAGCTCCCTGAGGCTACAGGAGGACAAGGCAGCCTTCACTCAAAATCATCAGTGCCACTACTGCAGTTGTGACAGTCACCTGCCTTTTCACACTCCAACACTACTGCAGGATGGGCTTCTCTTGGCCACAGAGCCTTGCTGAAATCACTCAGCAGAGCGACTGAGATGCTGCACAATCCCCACGGCTGCTCATTGCCTCAGAGCCAGGCAGCAGCAACACTGGAAGGGCTGGCACACCAAAAAAACACTCCCTAATTGCATGTACCTATGGATGCACACACCCCCACCAATACCCTGAGAGAGTCCTTCCCAATTCAAGCATGTACAACTCCATGCTGGACACGTCACTGAGGTGTGGCAGAAGCCACTGGCTGCCCCTCGTTGCTGCCCCTCTGCTCCCAGCCCTCTCCCAGGAGCAGGGGGACCTGCAGGCTGTGCCACAGAACCCACCAGGGACAAGTGCCACGTGTTCCCATGAGAGCAGCTCGAGGAAACAGACAGATGGAATGTTCCCTGTGCTACACTTTACAGTCACCCTGCTTCTTTCCCAAATATCTGTTTCCAAAAAGTTCTGCAGCTTCAGGACGTATTAGTGTTGGGAATGCAGCATCCAGCTAATTGTCCATCACCACTTCCCTCCAAAACATCCACAAACAAACAGCGGTGGCAACAGAGAAGAATATAAAGGCACAGCCACATATTTCAGCATCAGAAAACAACAATACTCACTTGAAGAAATGTTTTTTGTTTGGTTGGGTTTTTTTTGTTCTGAGATGGTTTTTTAGGTTTTTTTTTAAATTAAACATTTCTCTCGCTTTTCACTACACGGTATTAGGCACTAAAAATAAAATGTGAATGCAGAAAAACCATTCTGGAAACACAAAGTTATTTTTATGCTCAACATGTGAACACCAGTACAAACTAAATCTGGCTGCTGCACTATATCTACCAGAAGGTTCAGCTCTATGCAGAGAAGATGAGAGGGAAAGGAGGGACAAAGTTGGTTACCTCATCAGAAGATTCAGTCAGCTTGGAAAGGGATGAGAAAAGAACCAGTGATGAAAGACAGAAATAAAGGCAAGTCAGAGGTGACTTACAAGAGGTTAGGAGGAGACTGCAGGTTTAAGAGACATCATGCACTCTACTTCCAAGAACATGCACTGGCTATCAGAATTTTCCTGAGAAAACTCAAGAACAGAATATGTTATACACAGCTCAGAGAGGAGTCCAGCTTCAAAGGGTAATGAATAAGGAACTCATTTCACTTCTATTTACCAAACAGCCCTCTACTGAAATAACTCATGACAGGTTAAACACAAAGGAGGGTTTGTAGCAAGTTGCTTCCTGTCCCACTAAGAGATCTTACTTACACTGACAGCTAGTAGTGAGAAATACCTGTAACCATGCTGCTTTAAAACAAAACAGCCCTAGGAATTTGCACGCATCTTAAGGGTAGAAACTTAAATTTGAAAACACACTGCCTCTCTTAAAGAGGCAAGTGCATATGTGTGCACACACTGACAGGGCACAGTCTTGGGCTTTACAGGGTGGCTGGCTGGCAGGTTCAGGTTTGCAAACACATTTCCCCTGGAGACTGGAAGAGTAAAAGAATTGTCTTGATTTTCATTCCTCAGAATAACCATGGTCTGTTTTCAGAATGGTCCTTTTTATGCTGAGTTGCAAAATACAGATTATTACAAAAACATTGATTCCTTTAAAGTGTTTAACACCCAATCACCCAAACATTTTTCCAGCAATTATTTCCAAGTGGGATTTCAGGCTGCTACCTTGTAACCTCTAGTTAAATTTGAGTTAGAAAATCTGATGCTATGAACAGGTGTAATTCTGATAGAAACTGAAGGCTGACTGCAGTCCATGAGGTTTGAAAATCAATACTTTCAGTCTAATTATTCCATAGACTGCTTAAGAGAAAAAGGCAACATTTATATCAATATCAAAAGGGAAGGTCTCCAGAAAATAGATACAACACTGGCAACAGGTAAACTGAACGCAGAATACTACTGAAAAAGAAATTTCCTAAGCATGCTTCTTTCTTCCACAGAAGAAATCTCAAGTATTCCAAGCATAAGCCTCAGTTTAAGAAGTTACTCCTTCTAAAATATACACTATTATGACCTGTTTCTCTACAATTATCTGTGAAACAATCAACACTTGATCTTGCTGTGATAAGGCAGAAATTTGTCTTGTCTTCATAGCACTGCAGATGTTACCACTTGAAGTGCATAAAGCAATACTGACACCTCTATCTACCCAGCTGCCTTCAATTGTTTAACATCCCAGCTCACTCACTCTTCTTTGGTCTTGCAAGGTTCTGTTACTGCCAAAATCACTTTGAACATCCCAGAAAACACCTCAAGCACATTCATGACAGTACATGCATATATACAGACAAAATTCAGTGGCACCATGTGATAACTCATTGCCATAACCATTCTGGTTAAATCAGAGGTGTCTGCAGAAAAATCCAAAGCTCTCTCTTACCCTCTGTGCATTCACAAACAGCTTGTGAATGATGCTGCCAGCAGGTCCTCTTCCTGCACCAACAACTGACACTTCTGGCTGCTCCAGGAGACTGTTCACAAATCTGATGGAACAAATGATTGAAAAAGGAATGTTTAATCCTTGGCCAGATCCAGTGTGCTGATCCAAACCCAGAGCTGTTTCCTGTGTCAAGGCCTTCACCAAGCATCACTGGCTGAGGGTCAGACCTGGCAGATTCTCTTGGGTCTCTATTCTAAAAGTTTAAGGAAAAAATTCTCCTCTCCTCTCTGGCTCCTAAAGCAGATGCATGAAGTCAACAGGAAAGCCTCTAAGGTGTTGGCCATGCAGAAGTATTCATGATGTGACAATTTTCCTTAGCACACAGATGTTGCTTCGGTCAGACACCACATCTCTGAACTCCCAACATGGACTGCACAAATGTCATCTCCTCCTCCAAGCACAGCAGCAAGAAGTTAACTCAGATTCTATAATGTATTACTCATCATGAGCAGCAAGTAAATAATCTGACAGCAGCCAGTGGTGCAAGGGAACATTCCTTGTCACTTCCCATTCAGAGCTCCTCAGTGATGTTTCACAACAGAAAGGAGACAAAAATAAGAAACAGCTGTGGAAGGGACTATTTTATTCCATAATATTTATAGAAAATACTGAATTTCTAGTCCTAATTTTACTGCTATGGTAACAGAATTCATCAAATATACCTTTTTATATAAAAAAAAAAAGGTAGTCCCCAGTACTGTCAGGATAAAAGCAAATTCTATTAAGAATCCTGGATCAAATGTTTCCAAAGAGATGCTTAATTGGAGGAGACTGAGGGTACCCACACACATCATCTCTAGATAGTCTAGTGACAGGGATACCCAAATATGATTCCTAAGTATTTCTTTATTATCACCATTTCCATCTGTCCTAAGTTTTGAAAGTAAAAACAAGGGCATCAGAGGAAAAACAACACAGTGAAAAATAAGAATTGAAA
The DNA here is from genome assembly GCA_025920805.1 of Petroica traversi. Taxonomy (NCBI): domain Eukaryota; kingdom Metazoa; phylum Chordata; class Aves; order Passeriformes; family Petroicidae; genus Petroica; species Petroica traversi. The sequence goes on from JAHLSL010000051.1 coordinate 5,316,329, forward strand.
TAAACCAGTCACCTTTGTAGATCTTCCTTCTCCTCTTCATTTTCACATTTCTCTACCCCGAATTTTGCTTTGAGAGACCTTGCCCTGGCAATGATGGCTTCCACACTCATAATCTGAGCGATGATTTCCTGCAAGAGTTTAATAAAAGGGAAAATTAAAAATATGTTCCTTTAACATTGCCATGAACAATGCAAAAGTCTATCAGGTTTTCAGCCCCAGCCACTACAAAAAGCCTTACTTCCAACTTCTTGTCCTCTGGACTGGGGAAACGAAGCACTTTGCTGGAATGGGATATTATCTGCTTAATAATCTTCTTCACTGAAGATATATCTTCTAGTGCTTCTATTAGAAGGAAAGAAACAAAGTTGTAATTATTGCAGCAATGTTCCCCCTTAAATATCTTAATAATTCATTAAACATTATTTACCTTCATCCTTTACCTTGAGTACAGCTGCATGGATGATGCAAGGCAGGAGATGCCTTGCCAGGTCAGCTGGTTTCTGAACCGCAAGGTAATGAAGCACCTGCAATATTAGAAAATTTCATATTTAGTAATCTAAACTACTTCCCAAAGACAAGGTTAACTAGGAATTCACAAGAATAGAACACCACTGTAAGACAGGACTTGAGAGGCAGTTTTACATTAATCCTCCCAACAGGTTAGAATGAAACTGAAAATAACCGTATTGGGAAATTAAAATGTTCCTACCACATATGCATGTAAAAATCAGGTTTATTTACTAATAATTCAAAGAAATAGATAAGTAACATTGGGTACTGCTAGGTACTGCAAACACCCTCCTGTACAGCAGCAGGAAATTATCAACCCTAAGCCATGCACGAAACAGTTCAGTAACTCCAAGGACACAGAGCAAGGACCTGACGGGGGAGGCAGGAAGGGCTGCAGGGAGCAGCAAAGCCCAGCGTGGCACCAGCCCCAGAGCTTTCACCTTCTCAGCCTCCCTGGTGTCATCGAAGAGCCTCTTCTGCCTCCGTGCAGGGACTGGCTTTGCTGTCTCCCAGGCCTCCACCCACATGTTGCTGGGGATCTTCATCCGCGCGCTCAGCTCGCCCCGGATGACTTTATTGCCCTTCTCATCAACCACCTCCTCCTCGATGTAGTCCCGAGGTGAGTACCACCTCACAAAGTCCTCCAGGCAACAGCCAGGGTTAGCTGCCTGCAGGGAGGAGAGGACAGAGAATTCGTTCCTGGAAAATCCTATTAAAATGTGCCAGCCCAGCTAGGAGGGCAATGTGGTTTAGTGGGCAGAGCACAGAATAAGAGACAAAACTCAGGGAATTCTTCTGTCCACAGGCAACAAACTGTACAGCAGGACAGAGGGAATAAAGCATAAACCAAGACAATGGCAAGGGGCAACACTCACATCAGCAGCAACAACAAAAAAAATCACCTTCTCATCACCACTATATGTACATTCATCAGTTGTTTCAGGCAAACTCAAAATTATACTGTTAAGATTCTACCTGGCACCTGCTACATACAGTAAACATATCCCATTAAAGACTAAAAGAATCACTGGGCTGCCTAAGTATGCTTTCAGCACTGACTTCCCATCTTTTAACACTACTGTGACAAAATTCACCTTTTCCTCCTCTTTTAAAAAGGAACATAAAAGGAATTCCAGTTTTCTATTTGATTTACCTATGAAGAATGCAGTTGTGCTTTAAATTATGGTTCTGTATTTTTACTTTGGGATTTTAAATTTCAAGCACCATATAAATAAAATTTATATATATACTTACATATAAATAAAATTTATATATATACTTAATATGCCATGAATCACTGTTAATAAACTGATTACTGCTATGTTATAAATATTCTAACTGTACAGCACATGATATCCTTTTACCATAAACATTGCAATAATTAAAAAAATATATATGACTATTTCATTACAGAATCTCCAATCTTTTTAGTGTTGAGCTCCTGTGATGACAGCAGTGGATGTGCTCTTAGCTCCCCCTGCAGAGCTCAGACATGAAATGGAACAAATTATCCAAAACCACAGCTAATCCAGTCCCAACCTGATGAAGAGCTGCTTTAGTTCACAACTGATCACTTGTACATTTCATTTGGTTTTTTCCCTTCCCACAGACATTGTGTAAATTTACGGGGATCTTACAACACAATAGAACACATCCTCCAAGATTCTGAAATGTGCCCAGAATTTTACCAACAGGCTTTTATTTTCAACTTGCAACTAAGTGGAAACCTTCAGAAGTGTTCACCACAAGCAAGAGGAACAGTGTAATAGGAAGAGAGCAATCCAATCCCCCAGAGGTGCCCAAGCAGTGCTACCTTGAAGGACTCCATGTCTGAGAGCAGGCAGGCGCTCTGCATGCGCGCCCGCAGGTGAGCTCCCTCTGCAGACGTGCCCAGCTTTGCCAGCACCTCCGACTGCTCCTCCAGCAGATCTTCAGTCATGGGGGCTGGCTCCTGTGACAGGGACACACAGGGTGACAAGCAGCCCCTCCTGCACTCAGCCCTTAGAAAGGGAGGACAAACAGCTCCCTCCCACCACAAGTTCATTCCACTTCGTTTGCACTCAAAGGAAATGATCACAACTTTCTACTGCTTTAACAGTTCAGCCTCAAGCTGTGCATCTGTGCAACTAGGAATGAAGTAACAATATAAGGATGCCACAATCCAAGTAAAATCCAGGAGGTGTTTGACTGGTACAATTTTGCTGAGATGGATGAAAATCTACCTAAAGCAATGCAGAATTTTTGCTGTTGATACTCTCAGCACATAATTATTTGAGAACATTTTGCCTGACTACTCTCTCCACATGTTTTACCCAAGAAAAGCAACCCTAATTAGAAATAATTTTTCTCAAGAGAATGAAAACCACTGTATTCTTCATGCATGGCTGATTTCAAACTACTTTCTGTGGCAGCACCACTTCCTATTTCATTGCTGGTCACTCTGCAGGAAAGCCTGTTGGTGTCAGGTAACATTTCTAGTTGTTTGATGATAAACCTGCTTTAGAGAATGGTACCAAACCTAATCACTATGGCTTTTTAGATGTAAGCTGAGAAATTATTAAAAAACCCCAAATAGAGCAGCAAAACTGGTCCAGTACTCTGCAAAGTCAGGCAGAAATCTCCATGGTGGATGGACCACAGCAGTTCCTATTTTACAGGAAAGAATGTATGGAGGGGATGGAAGATGCCGTAAGAATGGGAAATTAAAAAATCCCGAAATTTAAGGTAGGCAAGGAAGCTTAATTCTTGTTTTAAAATATTGCTTGGAGGGAAATTTGGTAAGGACACTCAAATAAAACTCTAACAAAACTCTCAAGTAAATCAAAGAGCACGGGAGATTAACAGCCTCATTAAGTTTTAAAGATTAAAAACAAGGTCTTAGGCCAAAAAGACTCAGCCATTTTAACAACACACAAGGCTGTTACATGCTGACTACACAGCTTCACAGGCCCAGGGATGAGCCGTGTTCTGTGTATTCCACTGCACATCTGGCTCAGCTGCTGCTCCCTCACCTGTGTTATTGGAACGTAGAGAGGCTCTCCTGGATGCAGCAGCATCAGTTTTCCATGTGGATGCAGACGACCTTCTGGTTTTAAATTTACAGATTCTTTGCCGCCTTCTTTTGCTCCTTTCTTGCCATTTTCCTGTCCATTTCCTTTAAGATCTTCTGTGTCACTGAGACATTCAAAAAATTCCTCCTCACTGTCACTCCACGATTCCCAAGACTTGCCAAATTCTTTTTCCTTGTCAGGGTTATCTCCAAAGTGGTCTCCTCCTTTTGCACCATCACCAGAAGCACCACCAGGTGAACGATCAAGCATACTCCCCCTCTTCCCCTCATCTCTTGCTTTCTTCCTTTCAATGCAACAATTTAACATCTAACAAGTTAAAGCAATAAAAAAATTGTTTAGCAATCATGCAGAAAAAACTTGTAGAGTCATTGAAAATGTCTTACTATTCTAAAAGATAACAATACCACTTGTTGTTACAACAAAGTTTTTCTCAATAAATGAATTCCACACCCAAAAAACACAAGCACAACTAAATCTACAACAACAATATATTTAGCTAATAATTGCTATAATTTTGACAGTTTCCTTAGGAGAAAAATCATTGTTAAATTTGGGATATTTACCTGAAGTTTCTGATGCAGTAAACAACATCTCAGATCTGGAGAGCCATTAGCTAATCTAACAAAAGGCAGAAGTGTAACCATTATCAATTATAAAGTTGAATCTTTCGCATAATGTGGTCTTAAATCACATGAAATCTAAAAGAGGGACCAATACCCACATTGAACCCACCCCCACCATTTCAACTACACAGCTCTTCTACTGTCTCAGTAGACAAGCCCAGAATTTAAATTACATGTATTTCCCAGAGGTCATTTCAAGACCTCAGAGATCACTCACACCAGTGTGAAACACCCTGCATTTCCTGGTCAGTTTTCCACTTGGAAGTTGAAAAGGTAAAATGCTTTCAAACAGGAACTAAGCATCTTTGAGTGTACTTTTAAAACTGCAATGATACAGTGGAGTGATTGGATATTTCAGCTTCTATTTTATCTGCTAGTGTGACCATTTCAAAGTACAATGGCCAGTCCCTCACATTAACAAAAAACCCCAAACCCCAGCCAAAATACCACAACCCTAAAAGTAGGATATGTTATTGCTCTGCCTCATCTTGAGAGAGCCCTTGGTTTGGTCTGCCACAGCTCTGCCAGAGCAGACAGAACCTGGAAGGGCTGCAATACCTGAAAAGGCCATTGCACCAGCAGGACCTTGGAACAGCTTCCTTAGAAGAGAGGTGAAACTACACCACAGTAAGTGTTTTTCCCCATTCTCATTCACACAGGGAGTTAAGCTAAGCTGAGCTCTCTAAGTTGAGCTTCCCCAGGCATCTTGAAGTTTTCAAAGGAGGGCACAGATGCTTTTCCCTACTCCTTGCCCTGCCTTCCATTAAGGAAGTAGGGTAATAAAAACAGAGACAGCATTTGCAATTAAAAACCCCAATGCTTTATGTTTCAAAGCCACAGTGACCTCACTCAGTTCCTGGAACAAAGAACATTTTCTATGACCAAGGAACAACAACAAGTCTTACCCTGGAATAAGGTAGTTGTTCTCCCATCTGTAGCGCATTTCCAGCACAAACTCTTGCCAAAGATGAGCCACTCCTTTGACTCCTCCATGGTAGAAGTTTATCATACAAAGACATAAAGCTAATTTGTATGTCAGACTGTCAGATGGAGCAGACTTAAACTGACTGAAGAGATTCTAGGGAAGAAATAAAAGAAAGCAGGAAATATAGAAACAATGGCATTGTTTTCCAAAACCACATGATCTCTTTCCTGTTTGGCAATTTAAGTGGCTAAGCAAGATTTCAAGCTCAGAAGATGCCAAAAACTACAGTCTTTGGAAGAAAAAATGAACTAGAAGGAAACAGAAATCATCACTATTTCTACCTAGTGATTCCACAAAGGTAAATTCCTCTTTCCAAAAGTTAAGTATTACAAGATGTAGGGCAAGCACAGCAAAGTCTGCATAACCACACACTCAAAATCACTTTCTCTCCTGTGTCACTCAGCAAAACTTACATAATCTTCATTCTCTGGAGGAGGATTATTTCCTGCTGAAGTGCTGGCTCTGTTTTCAAATCCATCTGTGAGTTTGTCAGCAGCATCAGGAAATAAGAACTTGAAGAAAAAAAAATTAACCTTCCATCAGTATGGTTTTCCTTCTTTTCTCACTTTCCCCATAAAACTACTGCTGGCTTCATACCAGCAATTCCTAGAATTAAAATTGTTAGCATAGTTCAGAGTTCAGTTACAGATGCACAGACTTCTAACAACTTGGGCTGCTCCAAGAAGCTGCTAAATGCAATTCAAATACTGGAACTGACATCAGATACCTTTAAATCTGCCACAGGCTACAAACCAAATACATCAGTGTATGCAGTCCATGTGCTGTGTGAACACTCACCAGGAGAATGGTGTTCAGCACTTCATTGTTCAGAGGAGACTCATCCACACCTCTGTGCTTGCGGATCTTTTTCTTGGCACTGTGAACCATGTTTGTGACTGATAATTTGGGGATTGGGACTGGTGCTGGCTCTGTGAGCTTCGACAGTGCATGGGTGATATCAGCAACCTCTACAAATAAAATAAAAGCAATCAGAACAAAGAAAATAAAAACCCTAAAAACTAGACCACATCTCTTCAAATGTTCACCTGTCTTATTCAGTTTCCAACAGAGTATCCCAAAAGTCTGCTGAAGACTCAGTTTTAACCTTGTTCATACATCACACCAATAAACACACTGCAGGTAACAAAGAGTGCTCAAGCATTTGTTAAAGCTTTAGATAAATCCTAAATAAATCCTGTATTAATCACTGACCTCACATAGTGTGTAAGCACAACTCTTTTTTAGAGGCCTCAGGTAAACTTCCCAAATCAAAAGACTGGTTTGTTTTTTTTTAACCAGTGAACTTTAGAATGTCTCTTACAATACACTGAATTAATATTGTTATAAGGAGACCAAACAAATTTAAACAAATAATTAGCAGCCTAAAAAACCTCATCCTGGCAGACACTTCAGGAAAACCAGAGCTAAGAAGGACTAAAGAGACTGTATGGCATACACTATGAGTAATATACCACTCCTCAATCTAACACCTTCTTAAGCTCAATAGCAATCTCCCTCAAAAGTAAGATCAAGTATAACCAAGGAAAATGCATTGACAGAGGGCATATCTGGATGGAAGAACAGGTGACAAGCAGCAGGAAGGAAGGGGATGTTAACTATATAGAGCAAGAAAAGCAAAAGAGAGGGACTGAGACATCAAAAAGATGGCAATATTTATATAACTGGGATAAAGCCTGACTTGCTGGTCAGAAAATTTGGAAGTTTTTATTTTATTTTTTTTCCTTAGAAATCCTCAAAAATGGAGAGGATGAGAGCAAATCCTTTCAGACAAATTGAAGACTCTTTAAACTGGCTGTTAATATGTATCGCAGAATACATCAAAAAGGAGAAAAAAGTGGAAAAAGCAAAAATACATAGAACTATACAGACAAATCTGAAAACCAACTCTTGTATATCTAGTCTATTTTAAGCTTTTATATTCCTGTAAAAAGAAACAGCCACAACTATAACACAGGCAATTGCTCCTCTGGGGCTCTGGGAGCTAAACTTGTCTAGAATTCATGAGAAATTTCACCATGAAGCTCTGGCCAGAAAATTCTCAAGAGTATTACAGAGAATGAGTAAGAGCTATAAATACCCATCAATCTGAAGTCAAGATAAGGCTACAGGGAAAGTAGAATAACACGCAACAATTAAATAGAAATAACACAAATCAACTGGATTTCAGTTTTACCTTTTCCTTCCTCATCAAATGCAGACCTTCCAAGGATCTCATCCGTTGACTCCTTCCGACGGCAAAGCTTGAAGAATTCAGTGAGGAAATCACCTGTAAGAGGAACAAAGCTGCTGAACTCAGCCAAAAATCTCACTAACAATGAGCCAACACTCAACATTACGCCCCAAGGACAGTAATTTTTATCTTTTCATCTCAAAGAACATCTGATACTTTGTTCTGAAGTACAAATATCTTAAACCACATAATTAAAGCTTAGGTAAATGCACACCCAGCTCTTGGCCACCTCTCCAGAGCACAGCTGTCTGCAGTTTAATCCCAAAAGCAGATGAAACTTGGGAAGTTTTGCAGCCCTTTTCCCCACAAGCTTAAAGGCAAGGACAGACAGAGGAGAACAGCTCTCCAGAAGTCCTAATCTTCCCTGTCAGACAGGTGGGTTGAACTAAGGAGATGGATACATGCAGATCACACTTCATGAAACAGGAAGATTCTAGGAATGCTAAATTTCCACAGAACACAGAAAATTCTTATTCTCTGGAACACGATGAAATAAGAATAGTGAGTTTCACCATACACAGACACAGAATTAACTGCAATAGGAACTCATGTATTTGCAAAGCTTGTGTTCTTGAAAAAGAAGCTCAGAATACTGTCCACTCAAAAAAATAAGAGTGAGGAAACAGAGTCCATCAGGTAATCAACAATACAACCCTAATTTCATAACTTAGTAGTTGTAGTTTAAAAGCTGCAAGAGAAGAAAGGAAATTCTGGTGTCTTACCCAACAGACACTGAGGGTTATCTGCTTTTCTGACTCTCACAGACCACTGGGGTGCTTGAAGAGGATCCAGGTCACTTAGGGTAAAAAAAAAAAATTAAAAAAAACGAAAGAGAAAAAAGAAAAAGAAAAAAAAAAAAAGCAAGGCTAACACCACTATAAGTATTCAAAACATGAGTATCAAATTCTCAATGTCATGTCATAACCAGTGAGGTCACCATATTATAGAGTGACATGACAAACACTGAAATGGAAGAGTCCCTATTCTCACATATGTACATGATGTGAACAAGAAACACATCAGAACAATCCAGTTAGAACTGTCTTCTTTTAAAGTGTATTAATCTTGAAAACTCATTCCTGCATTAATTAAGAAACTAGGGGAAAAAAAACCAATGTGATTTATTGTTTAGAGTATCAGTATACACTTGTTCCTCTTTGGCAGAACACCTGGAAGACAGTTTTTGGGAGAGGGATGTCAAGCAGTGATTTCTTTTTACCTTCCATGCTCCACTATCATCTTTTCCACACACACAATACACAAAATTTTCAAATCTAAAATGAAAATATGCACAAAACCAGGGGGTTGTGTTCTGTTGATATTACAACACAAAAAATACTTTCTCCCACAGAAATGCATTTCAAAAGGTGTTTTCCCAAATGAGAACTTCTATCAGCTGACATTAGCATTCCACAAAATGGGCTCTGTTCCACATAAAAAGCCACACAATGCTTGAGATGACACTAAAATGCAGCAGTGAACAAAAAAACCCAAACTTGTAGGTATTGGCAACTCAGACAAGATACTTACGAATAAACATCATTGTCCACAATGATCCCTTCTGCAAGGTGAGGCCACGTTGTAGCTAAATGCAGCTCACTGAAACAAAACATTTCAGTCTTTCAGTGCTAGCAGAAAGTACTCCCTCCAACACAGTTCATGTTTTGAAAGGTATTTGTGACAGCTCATATTTGATTCCCTCTATGTATTTTGCTCTGCAATAAATTTTCTCTATGCATATATGAGAGAAAGACCAACCCTTGAAAAGCACAATTTTTAAGGTTTATCTTAAAGTGTATTTCAACATAATAATTTCAGAGATAAAAGGGGTACTGCAGAAGTTTATACTAAAAGACTTATGACCTTGAACTTTGAATATCAGACAATTTTACAAATAGTCTTATTTGCTATTAAACCATTACCCTCCACAGATGTTTCTGCTGTACTTGAATAATTAAAACTCTTTTGGACATTGCAAGTGGTAGGTAGGCCAAGCTAAGATTTGAAATAACACACCTTTAAGTTTTCCATTAAGGAAGTTATAAAACCATTTTCTGAACTCTTCTCTTACCTAATAGGATCTTCACAGGCACCAAATGGTAACTTCCCAAATTCCAGGCCTCCAACTTCTCCCCCAACTAGAGCATCTATATCTGGAGGAAAATCAACACGTTTTCCATACAGGATTTGAGGAATATTTGAAGCAGCACATCACCTTCACTTCACAGCAAAGACTGTGACATGCAGGATGACCAGAGAAGAGCTGAGCAGTTACAGTGACTGAGCTAGGAAAACACAATCCTAACACACAGTCAAAGGAATTGCTTCCAACAGAAACTGGGAAGCAATCATGAAACAGGACATTCAAAGGGACAGATAAAATTCTTGTGATTTGTGTTGAGGGAAAATTGTTCCCTTCATACAGGCCATGATTATAGCTATAAAGACAGCCCTAAAAAGTCAATGTTGACACAAGAACAGACACCAAAGTGTCATAAAAATACTTGGGGCAGGAAATTAGTACCAAGAAGAGAAAGAAGACTCTGGAAGAGCTACTCTGCAGAGTGAAAAAACAACTACTTTTAAAAGTTTGACAATTTCATCAAAAGAGGACTTAAATGATCTTGGAGATTCCCTGTAATCCCAGGAACTTAAAGAAGCCTCCCAGCACCCTCAGGCACTTCCCATGTTACTGCCTTCAAATACATAAATCAAAACCAGACAGCCTGCACTTAATAAAAATTAAAGTGAGTAAAAATAATGTACTGTAATGCCATTATAATAATGCTGTTACAGCATCTGATCTGCAATTTTAACTGCATCTGGCAAACTGTTTACAAACAAAACAAGTGAGGTATTAGCACAGATAAAGTATCTGGAGAACTTAATTACATAATTTCTTCTTCAGAGAAGATAAAAGACATTTAAATTCTTTGGTTTTATTTGAGAAGAACTAACTGAGTGATTGTCTGTAAATTAAAGGTCTAGTTCTTTCCAGTGGACATAAAACCACAACTGAATGTGCAACAGCAGTAAAACTGATGCTGCTCATCTCCAGTCTCTGTAACACACTGGCTCCCTTAACCAGAATCCTCTGCAGGAGTGGAAGTTATCCAAACTGCTCAAATCAAGAAATATGATCAGAGTGATACAACTCATCCACGACAAACCTGAGATCCTGACTTAGTGAAAACTACAGCAAGGCAGAGAGAGAGAATACAGAAAACAGACTTTGTGTCTGCAGAAACAACAAAAAGATAAAGTCTGTGGAATTAATTTCCCAATCTTGTTTAACCAAAGAGGAACTACCATTTAAAACAGGACTGATTTTTCTCTCTCTAATGCACAAATATTTTCTTTAGCATTGACTGTTTGTCTTAGAACAAGTTATTCTGAGGACTCAGGCCTCCTACCTGGTGGCTGCTGTGGCCAGAAGTACTGCTGCCAGTCCTGGAGCACAAAGGTAAGCCGAATAGCCATGCTGACCGGAGGCAGGGGCGTTAAAGGGCAGCCCTGGGTGACACCAGAGAACAAATGCCATGTAAGGAGCAAATCCTCTCGTTCACTCCAGGGTTGAACATTAACTATATTTAACACCAGTTTTATGCTCACAATCTTGGTTTTGAAGATGTCCAGCAGCCCTGAGAGGTGTGTGTACTGGCTGGGCACCTTGCGCAGGTGAACCATCTCGAAGTCGGTGCGCACGCCCGGGCCCTGGCACTCCCCCACGTACATGCGGCGCCACTTCTGCTGGATCTGCACGAACAGGGGCACCTGACTAGCAAAGACAAACACCTCACATCATTTCAAGTGCCCTGCTGCCTTGTAGTCTCTAAAACTAGCCAAAGATTTTGGCATAATTTCAACATGATTTCATATTCTTCAGAATATATTTTCTCTTAGACAAACACACTTTAGAACACTTCATAGGAATCACTGTTAATGTCATCATTAAACAGAATGCCCAACAAATTGCCAAGCCATAATCACAGCCCTATCCATTACTTCACTTATCTAATTTTCAGTCTACAGAATTTTTGAGGAAGATTAAGAAGTTACTGTTACTACACATAGGGAAGAAATCCTCTTGCAAAAGTGATGTTTTATCAACTACCAATTATTCCAACAACTTCTAGCAGCTTTTAAAAGCCTTTAAGGCTGTTAAACAATAATGAAAATAGACAAAACATTGATTCAATCTTTACACGTGGTAATTATTTTTAATCCTTCTCTAACAATATTACAGTGCAAATACAAGAAACCTCTGAATGTATTTTGCTAACAGTTGAATACCTTTTCCTCACAAATGCAGTATGCTGGAGTTTCCCCTGGACATGTAAAGGGGTTCATGCTTTCACCTACCAGCCAGTGTTGCCCAGTGCAATGGAAACAGAGCTCAGCAAGAGGTTGCACTTGGATTCACTAACAACAGCATCATTATTTGCAGCTGGAGCAATAACCACAAACTCACGCAAGCCATACCTTGAGGGAGAAAGAGAAAAAAACACACTTCTAGTCTCTGGCAAGCCAGCTGAAACATGATTTTTAAAAAATACTGTGACCTGGAGAACCTAACTGTGGAATCTGTTAATTTGATGCAAGTACCTCTTTATTTATAGAGTGGTCAAGAACTGAGTGGGCATGGAGTGCTGCAGATCCTGAAATCACAAACTACCAGAGCTTAACAGCATTCCAACACTGTAATGTGTTTGACTGGGAGGGCCTCCAGGTCTAACAGTCCTGAGGTTTTCTGGTTTATATTAATAACAACTGAAACTATTAATACATAAATCAATCTCTCTAGAACCAACACTATTATGTCCTCAAGATTTGCACTACTAAGAATATAATTGTTGTTTCTTAAGGTGGTGCAGCAGGAGACAAATATTTGGGGGGGGAAAAACCCAAAATAAATATAGGCTCAAAATGGCAGGCTTTTTCTGCACTTCTTCCTTGTGTCCAGTACAAAGAATCATTTCAGTTAAGCTTTAGCTTTGAATTGAAAAAGAAATATACAACTGATTGTGCCAGATTTTCCAAGTGCTATGCTCATTTGCAGTAGAGATGAGAGACAGCATACATACCATCTCACCAGACAGTGGGCTCGAGGAGGAAAGTCATTGTTCATGCACAGCAAGTCCTGCATTGGCAGAGGAAGGGCATCTGTGACAAAAATTAATATATAATCAATGTACCATCCCATCCATCCAGCTCACTTACAATGGCCTTGTATAGCACTGTGTGAATGCAAAGCAAACTAAAAGCAGAAATGTCAGATCACACTCATCAGAACTAAGAAAATTCCACACAAAATCAGCACACTGTGGACTCCAGATTCTGACACTGTCTTTTGTCATTATCCTTACAATTATACAAGGGAACTCTCAGGTACCTTCTCCCTGGTCTTCTTTGCCATCTTTGTCACTGGGTTCTTGTACAAGGTAATGATGGGTAACTGAGAATTTGAAGTCTGCAAAGGAAATTTCATCTGATTTCTCTTCCCATGTTCCTGTGGTGAATATACCCTGCATTTAAAAAAAGAAGGTATTATCCCATAAATTTAGATTAACATTTATGAGTCATGAATCCATGTTGCCAATAACCATGTTCATTCCAAAAATCAAATACCATCTTACAGTCTTCAGAACTACAGGGCAATAAAGATTTGCACCCTCCCATATGCAACTGCACATCTGAAGCACAGGCACCCTCAACTTTGCCCCAAAACAGAAGTTTCCCACCTGAGATTTTTATCTACACCTAAACCGTGCAAATATTACCTTGATAGCTACTTTCACCAACAACTTATTATTTCTATCTATAATTTACAAAACATCTTTAAGGATAATTCTTTTTTTTAACAAAAATACAGCATGGGAATGTCTTAGAAAATAATCATCACTGCTCCTACTAAAACAAAGCAACTTGGACAATCCTTTGATCTTAAATGGTGTTAAGATGAGAGCTCTAGAAAAGAAGACATGTATGAATACGGGGACAGCTAAGGTGCAGTTAGTTAAATAACATAAGTTTTTATTCTAAATCCTCTGCCCCTGACTAGAATGAAAAGCAATAAAATTCCTCTGGAAACACAGCAGCCATTCCATACAAACCAGCTGAGTTTATCTGCATAATTACGCAGAAGAGCTCAGCAATTTCCTCTGCATTTCACAGGACTGAGAGAGCACCACAAAGGCTCTAATTAGACTCTGAAAAATATCTCTCCCATCTATGAAACACATGAGTCACAAGTAGCACTGTGCAAGCCTCAGCCATAAGTACATGAGGTGTGACAAAGGCACAAGGCAGGACAAAAGGATTTCTGAGGTATTTAGAGCAGCTTCAAGCACTTTTCCAGATTCAAACTGGGCATTAACAAAAAGCAAACACTAAGCCCTACATGAAGATCCAGCTTTGTCAGGGAAACAGCCTGTTTGGCAGATAGCCCACCAATGAGTTTCCAGCAATTGTTTGGCAAATTGACACTTCTACAAGTGAAATTCCCCAATAAAGTGAAGTGAAATTCCCATTATCTGCCACACCTATGAAAACAGCAATAGATTAAATACATGTGTGCTGTATTTTATTGTATTACTAGCTAGCAATTCAAATTCTACAGGGATATTCAGAAGTAGCAACTGACCTTCTCTAGAGGTTTGCTTGAAGAAATCCCAATAAGCTTCCAGTCATTCAAAACTTCTTCTACTTTTGAAATAAATCTATTAGGGAGGGGAAAAGGCATTAATATTTGCTGAACACTAAACTTATATTATAATTCAGCTACATAAAAGCAGCCAATATGTTATTCTACTCTACTATGGCATTCCTTAAAAACCCCAAAGAACAAACAAACCAACCTCACAACAATAAAGCCAAACCAACTGCTTCCTTGTATACATAATAGTCTTATGCTTAAATTTTACACTACAGTTACTTCTAGCAACCTCTATGAACATCTCTTGACTGTTTTAAGAATCTCACATTTTTATTTTTCTGGCACTGCAGCATGTAACATTTAACTCCTGTTTCACTGTTCACAGCTAAATAAGCATTAGAGATAAAATTATACACTAAATTCAGATATAAAGCGCAGCACTCCAAATCTCTTGTCATAAACATTATCACTGGAAAAAGCATTTAAAAAATAATACATTCACAATACAAGAGAGTTCTTCCTTTATACATAGTTGTGCTAATTTTTAAAGGCTTCAGCTGCGAGATGACTGTCTTAACAATCACCCAGCTACTCAGAAAACACATAAACCTTCTGAATGCATATTCTAATCCCCTGCAAACAGGTATTACACCAGACCTTTCACTAAGTTCAGAATCAGCTCCACTAGAGCCTCTTAACGCGCTCCTCGGCCGCGGCCTGAGCTTAAGGCGGAACAGCCGGGAAAGGCTCCGTGAAGGGCTCCGGGTGCTCCCGGCTGGAGGAACGGGACGGAACGGGCCGTACCGAGGGTCCGGCGGGTCCGGCTGTCCCCGGTACGAGCGGCCGGGCCGGGCTCGCCGGAGCCCCGGAGCCTCCCCCCCCGGTCCGGCCCTCAGCCCAGGACCACCCCGAGCACCGCACGGAGCCTTTCCCGGCTGTTCCGCCTTAAGCTCAGGCCGC
>JAHLSL010000051.1:5331783-5370862 GCA_025920805.1 Petroica traversi
GAGGGGCGTGGCAGCACCTACCTCTCCCACTCGGAGGCGGTGGTGAAGTCCGTGATCTCGAACACCTCCGACTCGGGCTGCGGGGAGAGAGCGGGAGAGGCGGTGAGCGGAGAGAGCGGCGGGAGAAAGCCGGGGAGCGGGGAGAGAGCGGGAGGAGCGGGAGCGACACTCACTTCGCTGTCCGCCGCCATCTTGCTGCTGCCGCCCCAGCGGCGGAGGCTGCCGGGAACGGGAGGGAGGGAGGCGCCTCCTCAGAGCCCGGAGCTCCCTCACAGCCCGACCCTCCCGGGCTCCTCTGTCCGGTGTCCCGTCATTGCTCGCCCCGGTGGGTCTCTAGCACAGCCGGGCTCCTCCCCGCCCCGCGTCTCTCGTTCCCGGCTGGCTGCAGCCCCTCACGGGAACGCCCGCGGGCGCGGTCGCTTCGCTGAGGCGGGGGCTGCTCCCGCAGATTGTCCGGCTCCCTCACGGAGGGTCGAGAAGGGCTCCCTGAGATATTCGAGGAACACGGCCCTTGTCAGGCAGCCGGGGCCCTGCTCTCGCCCCATCCAAAGCCTTCCCCCTCGCTTGTGTCACCCAGGGGACGGCGACAAATCCTTCTGGCATCCTGCAAAGCAACTCCTTTAAACACCCTTTTAACTCAGCTTGAGACGCACTCTACCTCTTTTGTTCTGTGATTCCCCCTTTGCACTGTCTTCTACTTAAAAAAGAAGAGGAAATGTCCTTAAAATCTGCGCGTAGAAAGGAGAGTGCAAATACTCGTGAGGGGACTGAGGGCGAAGTAAAAATGACGTGGAAACATAGCAGGTACTAAAAGCATAAACGGAGGCAAACAGAAGACAGAAACAGGGTTTGGTTCGTGTGCTGAGAGAACTTATGATTAGAACTTAAAGCGCTGCCGTTTAGCCCGGCTGTGTTTGTTTCCACAGGTCACTGCTGCTCTTTGAATTAAACTGAGGGGTTACCTGGGCGACACCGGGTAAACTCAAGAGCCCCGCGCAGCTCCATGGAGCTGCCTGCCTGGGGAATGGCTCCTGTGGGCTCCACACTCAGAGAAACAGCCGAAAATAAAATCAAAGTGTGTGTGATTGCTGTCGAATTCCTCGCTGGCCAGCAAAGGAAGGCAGCTGCAAGCTGAAAATGCTCTGTAACTTCCCTTTGGGTTGCCGTGCCTCTTTCAATTTTCGCTGCTGAAGAACCAGGTAAGATTTGTAAGATTCTGCCTTTTTTGCAGAACATTTCAGTTATTAGAGGAGGTTTTTTTTGTGCATCCAGAAAAAAAAAAAAAAGGAAAAGTTTTTAGAAGTTCACCATCTGTCTTAACAGATGAACATTAATGGGATGAACATTGTAATGGATTATCTGGGCTTTAGCACTGGACATCAAGAGTGCTGGCTTCTGTACTCCTTTTGCTGGCTTCTCTAGCTACTTCTATAGCTAATTTCACTGTCTTTAATTTATGTTCTTGTCACTCGAAAAATTGAAGTTCACCATGTTTTTCAGGAAGATTCCCAAATCCATCAAAACTATTAACTGGGATTAATTTTCTTTTAAGAATCAGCTTTCTAGAATTTCACTACTCCCTATCCTTTGATTTAACCCACCCATGTTTCTTCTTTTTGAGTCTGCACTTTGGGATTGTTCTGTGTTGTTTATGCCACTGTCATCTAATGGTGTTGTTAGAGTTGGAGTTAAAGCTTGGAAGAGAGGGTTGGTGTTTTTATAATTATGAAGCAGCTCCCAGCACACTCACCACAGCCAAGAATAGTTTTAACTGTAAACAGGGTCAGTATTATCCACACACAGCTATACTGACCAGGAGGGTGACAGCCAGCTCTTTCCCACACTTATTGCTGATTAGTCATGGGAAAGGTACATTACAATCTTCTAATTAAGAGTAAAGCGCTTTCAAGTCAAATTCAATATAGCATATGTTGTGGTTTTAGCTCTAAAAACTTCCTGAACTCTGGTTCTGTGCATTCACAGGAAAGGGATTAGGTGCTACATTTACAGTAGTTTTAATAATTTAAAATGCTTTTAAAGTATTTTTGTCTTACTTTTATCTTTAAAATAATGAAACATAAATTAATGTTTTATATACGTGAATTGGAAATCAATTAACAAAGTACTCTTTTCAGGTTTCTGGCATTAATGCATTTAAGGACAGTATGTCTGACAAGCAACAAAATAAGAGGAGAAGCAAAAAAGGTAGTCTAACCCAAAGCTTATGTGTTTGAAGTGTAAAATATGGAACCGAAGCTGGAAAAGTAGAGTAACAACTTGAAATTTGGCTATTTGTCAAAACCTAGCAACCATAACAAAATACGAAATCAAACTCAGAGTTACTTTCCACCTTTGTAAAGGACTCAGATTTATTTTGGTTTTCATATTTTAAAATGCTTTACTTCTGTAGAGTTTCTGTCAATATTTGTCTTCTATTTCTGTTCTCCTGAGAGAGGAGCTCTAACTGGATTTTTCAAGATGTTCTTTGCTTTTATAGTACATTGAATTAATAAACTCACCACAGAAATAAAAAGAATTCAAAGTTATGCATTCACATTTCAATAAATTACAAGAACTTGTCAAATGTAACTTGCTCTTATTTCTTTTCCTGATAGTTACTCCCTGTACTTCTTTATAATAATATTTTAATGCCCCAAAATAACTGCATTTGCCGTGTGTTACTGGAGTTAAACTGCTTTTATGCAAATATTGATTTATTGCTGCAGGTTTTGGAAGTGTTGTTGCTTTACAGAATGCAGACAATGCAATGGAAGAAATGCATCAATCAGACAAAGCTCTAGGAAAAACCAGGTAGGAAGTACCAGTATTTAATTTGCACTTGTGTATGCACAAATGGGAAAAAAGAAGGGAGTAAGAAAAATATTTCCTTAGTTCTAAACATTATATACAGCTCTATGTATAATTCTCTTCCCAGTGTCAATTATTGGCCACTGCTGGAGGCAGGATATTGCATTAGGTGAACAAATTATTTGGTATAATTATAAAAAATTGTATATGGTTACTTGACTTGTTAAACCTTGACAATTATCTTGCATGCATCTTTGAGATTAACTTAGACTGTACTTTTGTACCTCTTTTCAGTCACAGTATTTATTGTTTTCCATATTTCTCATTCTTCAGAAAACAGGTGGCAGAAATCTGAGGCTTGTCCACACAGCCTCTGTTTTCTCAGGCAGACCATAGCATAATTTGTAAGGCACATCTGGTCTTCAGAATTCTTCTGACACACTCTCCTGATGATTCATAAAAACCACACACTGGAATCAATCCATTTTTGTCAAGAAAGGGAAGGTGAACAATATGTTTTCCATTCCTGTTCTTGCTTGGTTAACATTGTTTGTCATTCATTCTCACTTGTCAATCTCTGCATTGCAGTCAGCTATTTCCAGGGAGAGTCACAATTCACAGATAAATAAAGAAAAGATACTTTCTGGGCTCTTACAGACCTCTTGGTCACATTATTCACCAGTCATTTGATTGTTTGAACTGGCTCCTTCCACTTATTTTTGCTGTTTATTCTGGTTATTTTTGATTTGCCTTTTAGCCAAATAGCACCAACATCCAGAGCAAGGCCAGACCAGCAAGGGGCACATTTTCCAAGTAAAAATCAGATAGCACTACCCAGGAGACATCACACTTCTTCACCTTTCTTCTCAAGGAAAGAGAACATGGGATGTGGCTTTGACTTTAGCTTTCTGCTACAGACCTCATGCCCAGAATCTAACATTTCTACATCATTCCTGGATTTAGATACTTTCCAGATAATTAAAGGACAAATACAACAAAGTAAGTTCAATTTCAGAAGTCACAAATTTTATATAAAGCTATATATTGGTTATTGTATTAGAGGGCAAAGTCATAGAAGTCCTTTTCCTTTAGGTGCCTTTGTGCCTTTTGCCTTCTTCACAGAGATTTCAGCCACTTCAACTCAATTCTTTAATGATATGTTTGTGTGTGTTTGCAGAATGAAGGAGATAAAGGGAAGCAGTGACAAACTTCACTATTCCTGGTACTCTGTGCAATGAAACTGAGCTCACAAATGGGAACTGTAATTCTCTGTACCTGGAGTGATAACATCTTTCTCCCTCATACTGGCAATATTAATTAGCTGCATACTGTAGTTGGCAAACATCTACAGTTGAGAAGTTGGGTTTTTTTAAATTATTAGTGTAAAATATTTTAAAATTGTAATATTTTATGGTTTTCTATAGAAAATGGAATTGTGAAGTTCAGGATCACAACCAAATTTCAACCTAAAACTTTTTTCTGCACTGCAGATTTAGAGCACAGTTCTGCAACCACAGACAGACCCTTGATCCCCTCAACACTACATTTGAAATTAATTTATAAATGTGAATTGTAGTCAGTTTAAGAATATCAAATTAATATTTAATTTGTTTTGTTTTTTAAGGGTTAAATGTAACGATGCTAAAAACCAGGAACAAGAGTTCTGAGGTAAGAGGACATTATATATATAAAATGATAACTAGTAAAAGTTTTATATCCTTTCAGAATCTTAAAAATAGATATACAGAAGTAGTGTAGGTAGTTTGCTTAATTTCAAGGTTTGGGGTTTTTTTTAAGAATGTGAAATATTTTTACATTTATTTTATATAGATCTGTGTCAGCAAATCTTGAGATGTATATAAACAAATGATCAGTAAGATGTTACATCAGGGACTTTTGGAGATAAAAGTTTGAAAGTTCAAAAATATAGAAAACCTTTGGAAATATGTAAATTAATTTAAATGTGAATCCTATATGTTAAATTAGATGTCCAGTTTTGCCAAAACCCCCAAAACTTCTTTTAAGTGGTAATTTAAACTTGAAGCTGAATTCTAAAATAGTCTTGATATTAGATGATTGATGAAATTTATTGTGTTAGCAAATAAAAAATAGTCTCTTGGGGTTAAACATACTTAGGTTTTGTGATAAGTGTTAGGCAAAAATTTGTACTTAGAAACAAGTTCACAATTTTACATCTTAATGCTTCACACTACTCTAAATACAGTGTATTTAGAAAAAAGATAATTTGGCCCATATGTATATTAATTAATAGCCTTTTGGTCAAAAGATTCAACTCATTGAATTGGATTTAAACTTCAGTAAGCCCATCTCAGAATACAACTCATCACAGTAAAAAAGTGAGGAAAGCTACAGAAGTAGGAGCAGGAGTTCTGACACAGGATTATAAAAAGGGTGGTGGGAAAAAACATTTCAAATGGAGGGAAATATTTTAGAAAAAGAATTTATCTGACCTCGGTGTGATTTAATACAGCTTTGTTTCTTGTCTTGAGCCCTGGTGCATCCTGTGGGATAAACTGAGCATTCCTATTAATGCCATGCAGGCTGGACAAAGTCTTCAGAAGTGTGAATTTCAAACCAATGCACATTGCTTTCCCTGGCATGTTCAAACCTCAGTTTGCCCTTGGAATGCAAACAAAAATTTCCTGCAGATTGCAAACTGATGTTGAATATAGACATGCAAATGAGCACTCAGAACAGATGACTGTGTGATTATTTCTATCCATTTGCATAAAACTGTTTATTTCCTGTACAATAAAGAACAGAAATACTATTTTCAGAAAATCATTCTCACTGTGCATCTGAATAGTCCAAACACAGTACTCAGTTTCTTTGATCTGTCTCCTTCAAATGAACATGGTACCTTTCAACAAATGTGATGGAGAGAAGGGAGGAATAATAAAACACATCCCTGACCCAACAGACTCCTGTGTCAGCTGCCTTTGGTTTCATCCATTTCCCTTCACTGCAAATCAAGTGCACACTGTGCTGTCTTCCAGTGTACCTAAAACTGTGAGCTAAATCTGTGCCCATTTAACATGGTTTATGGATCTGTATGTTTAGATTTAATATTATGTATCTAAAAGTCTATAAATGATTTGTTAGAGTTCTTTTCTCCAGGGATGCAATAGCATTCTGTTATAATGGTCCAGTTTTCTTTTTGAAAAATTGCTTACAAGAGCTCTAGTTCCATTGGGAATATAATTAATGGTGTCAGCACACATTGGAGGGTTACATAAAAGGACTTTAAATATCAGCATTAGAGTGGTGCTCTCATTCAGGGAGAGTGCACAGTGAGAATTCTGGCACATGAAGCCACTGCCCAGCCTTTGAATCCTTGCAGCAAAGACAGAGTTAATAACTGACAAGAGGATTTGTACATGTGGACAAAACTTACTGTTTTTATGGAGTCAGTCATGGAGAATGGCTTGTGCCTTAAAGCAAAATATCCCACTTTCTGTACTAAGGAATACTTAGAAAGAGTTCTGGATATGAGAAAATTAATGTAATTAATGTGATAAAAATAATGTATTTTCTCAGCAGTCTGACATTACACTTCATAATAGGCTTAATATAGGAATATAGAAAAGAATAATAATTTTCTAATTTTTTTTCTTAGTCTCCTTGGTTCTTAGTGATTAGATTTTACTTGTATCTGTGGTGTAGCACATTATTAATGTTTTTTTATGGAAATTACAGTTTCATTTGCCACCACTGACGTGTCAGCCAGTAAGAACAATTCATCTTGCTCTTCTAAAGGATGATATTGTCAAGGAAAGCAGCAACATCAGAAATATTTTAAATATTATGAACTCTATTCCTCAGCCCATAAAACCAGTTACTAAATTTTATCAGTATCAGTTAGACAACTTATTAAACAGGCATGGTGAAATGTCATCAGAATTGATCCTGGCCACAGTTTCTGGTAAGTTCACTCCAGTGAAGGACCTGTACTATTTCAGCTTTAGTAACTGTGATGAGTACCCCAACCACAAGAAGGAAGAAATCCAAAGCCCTTTAAAATGGAGGGAAGCTGATGTAGCAATCCACACTGAGAAGAAGGTGCAGGTGAAGTTCCAGTGTGCAGTGGTTTGTGAGAACATCAATCTTCTGACCCAGGCCAGGGTCTGTGGTGAGAGTCATCCCCACCTGAGCTCAAGCAATGCTCTGGTGAACTGTGCTGTGTTTGCAGCCCAGACAACATTCACAGTGGCAAGCAACAGCAATGTCTCAAGGGCTGGCAATGAGCAAAACAGAGCAGAGAATTGCTGTAGCACTGCTCTGGAAGAAGGAAATACTACAGAAATGATACTGAATTATAAACCACAGGAAGATGCTGAGAGGGCCAACTTTGTGCTTTACCATCGTGATTTAGATTCTTCCTGTAAAAATGAAGTGATGGAGGCTTACCAAGCCTTAGAAGATAATTCTGTTGTTGCAGTAATTCCCAGAGCAGGAGCTCAAGATCCCTCTGGAAAACAGTCAGAAAATCACATCTGTCTCTCTGAAGTAGCAAAAGAAGCAATGTCAGAAGCAACTTCAGAAGACCAACGTGAGCTTGTAGCTGTTGCTCATGTTACTCTCTCTGAACAAGAGCAAGCCAGGGAACCACACATTGCTGAACAGCCTGCCACAAGAAAGGATGGTGTCTGTACCCTGCCTCCCCATGTTTCTCAGAGCCTCAATGTTCTTGCTCACAAAGAAAATGACAAAAATAAAATAAAGATGAATAGAAATAAAAATTCTTCAAAATCTAAAATTAATAACAAGATAAAAGTATCTGAAGACTTAATTGCTTCTGATGAGGTTACCACAAAATATAATGCTAAGAGTCAGATTTTTCCACCTTTGGAAAAAGTGAAATCTGAGACTTCCACAAAGCGTCAGAAAAAAGCCACTCAAGGTGACAAAGCCCCTGTTGCTCAGAGTGCTCAGAAAATTAAAAAGCAAAGTTGCTCCTGCAGCTGCAAAAATTCAGCTGTCTTAAAGAAACACATCGCTCCACTTTCTCTGCCTCATGCATCATCTGCTTCAGATTTTGGAAACCTGAAATACACTGACATGTTCAAAATAATAAATTCAGATGACCAAGGCCCAGGTATTTATGAAATGTTTGGAACTCCTGTCTATGCCCGCATGCGAGACCTTGAGCAACACGAGGACAGGTTTTACAAAGCTGTTTATTCTGCTCCACCAGGGAGATGCACCTGCAGACCTACCTGCAGTAAAGGGGGAGAAAGCAGAGTCAGAAACACTCAAAAGAAAACACATTCCAAGCCAAAGAAGACCATACCTGGCACTAAACAAAAGCAGAAAGGTTTAACCACAAAGGACAGAAGGACCAAGGCGAGTGACAGCAACACAGAGCAAGGAAATGTAACAACTTCTGACTTGGATTGTCAAACACACACCTCCAGTAGCACAACACTGTTTCACAAAGACAGGGATCATCAGCTCACATTTTTAGAAGAGCTTTCACATTCAACTAAGCAAAATGAAATTTTTTCAAATTCAAACCTATCAACTATTAAAGAAGTTTCTTTGGAAGAGTCGTTAGACAGCCAGGATAAATCCAGCCATCAGACGGCTGCTGCCTGCAGCCCGGAGCTCCTTCAGTGCAGTGATAAAGACTGCAGAGAATGCACTGCTCCAAGTGGCAGCCTGGTGACAGCAGAGCAGAACATCTGTGTGCCCCCGTGCAGGGGGGGTGTGGATGCTGGCAAAGGCCTGGGATCAGAGCACGACTCCAAGTCTGTCAATAATTGGGAATCGCCCTCTTCAGAGACACTGGACTCTCAGTCCCCTCTAAAAATATTAGATCATAGTTGGGCAAACACACCTCAAAACAGTGGTTTGGCAAATGAATTGACTCAACCTTCACTGAGTTGGACAAAAAATGCCAAAAGCCCCAGTTTCCAGACAAGTCAAAACATTTCTTCCTGGTCAGATACTGAGGATGTGACTGATGAGCTGCTTTGTTGTCTGGCCAAAGAATTGCTAATGCTTGAAGAAAAAGACATCAACTCTTCAAGAACAAAAAATACATGTTCTGAAATGCAAAACACACAGAGTGAAGGAGAGGAAAATACGATGAGAGGATACGGATCAATAATAAACAGCGCTCTAGAGAAGGTAAAAGTAATTTTTTATTGTAACTTGCTAAATCCTTTGAGTGATGCTTCACACAAGTTTGGATGGAAAATGGGAAATATGTGCTTATTAAAGAGATTTATCAAGTCTCTTTTCCTTGGGCCTGCTGCCCACTGATTCTTCCAGTGCTCTATTGAATATATCTGTGTTAGAGGCTGCATGTCAGGACACAAGCCAGAAGGTACTAAGGCAGGAGTAGCTGCCAAAGCTTATACAAATTGAGAATTTGTAGTGAATAAAGAGAATAGGCTGTTTTAAATGAAGAGTTTATTTGGAAAGGTTTTGGGCAAGGCAAGAGCTGGAGATCTGGACAGCTAAGGAATAAGAAAAGACACCACAAATAATCTTATATATCCAAAAATGCAGTTACCTTGAATCTCTGAGTGCAATCAGATACTTTTATAGGTATGAACTACAAGTATTGGCTTATCAGACAGACTTATCCTGTTTAATTAATGCCTAATCAAGACTTTGAGCTCAGAAGGCTCAGATTTTGGCCCCCAAGTCAGCTGCATGCCTTCACCTACCAAAGTGATTTTCTACCAGTACTGCCTGTCCTTGGTCCTGTAAGCTCCTTGGTTCTGTGTCTATTTAAATTACAAAGTCATAAGGAAATTTCTTTCACTACATATTGATACACCCCCTTGTGTTTCTGCAGACACAGGTACCAATTGTAGGTCTGTTCTCACTTCTCCCAGGGAGATCCATGGCTAGATGGGATAATTATTGCCATCTTTCTGAAGAAGTTTCTTCTTCCTGTGAAGTAATATCCCTGTTATTTTCATCAGACTTGTGTTACATGTGTTACTTGGAGCATGACGATAACCATACTCACCCTTCAGCTTAGCAAACTGAACCTATGAGACCAAAACAAGAGTGTATCCTGCTCTTTTAAGTGTTCCTTCTGTCTTGGTGTCAATGGAAAAATATGTCATGCTGTAATTTTCTGGTTCTGCTCTATTGTGATGTGTGCTGGAAAATATTTATCATTTTACCTAGTATAGCAATTCTATCAATGACCTGGGCAATTTATATATATAAAAATGTATACAGCAAAGTCATGCCAGGAAAAATTACTTGTTATAAAAAATGTGAGGACCAAATGAAGCCTGTCTGTTCCTCTCTGTTTTCTCCCCACACTGACCATCGTCTTTCAAGCAGAGTTACAGCAAAGCCTTTTTGCCTTCAAATGAAGAAAGTGGCCTTCTAAACTTTGATGAATCTGCTAAATTACCAGGAAGCAGTTTAGCTAACAAAGATCCTGTCATGTGGACAAGAGGAGAAGTCCTTGGAAAGGGAGCCTATGGCACAGTAAGTTAATGCCTGAATATATTAAGAGATGTGCTGGAGGTTATTGAGCTACACGTTATCTCAAAAATTGCCGTTGTCCTATTCAACAAATGGTTACATATTTTTGATTATACAGTGAGAAATGACAGACACAAAGATTCTATTTAAAATAAGTAAATACTCCAGTTTTATCTCGTGTCTTGTTTTGCTAAGTGCTGGTTTCACTGCAGGTGTACTGTGGCCTGACAAGCCAGGGACAGTTAATAGCTGTCAAACAGGTGGTTTTGGATACATCAGATCAACTCACTACAGAAAAGGAGTATCAGAAGTTCCATGAGGAAGTTGATCTTCTGAAGACGTTGAAGCATGTCAATATTGTAACGTATTTAGGAACTTGCCTGGAAGACAACATTTTAAGCATTTTCATGGAGTTTGTTCCCGGTGGCTCCATTTCCAGTATTCTGAATCGCTTCGGTCCCTTGCCAGAAGTTGTCCTGTGTAAATACACCAAGCAAATTCTCCAAGGAGTTGCATATTTACATGACAACTGCGTGGTCCACAGAGACATCAAAGGCAATAACGTGATGCTGATGCCCACTGGGCTGATAAAGCTGATCGACTTTGGCTGTGCCAGGCGCCTGGCCTGGGCCAGCCTGAGCGGCACCCGCAGCGAGCTGCTCAGGTCCGTGCACGGCACTCCCTACTGGATGGCCCCGGAGGTTATCACTGAGTGTGGCTACGGCAGGAAATCGGACATCTGGAGCGTTGGCTGCACCGTGTTTGAGATGGCAACAGGCAAACCCCCTCTGGCGTCCATGGACAGGCTGGCAGCCATGTTCTACATCGGGGTGCACAGGGGGCTGATGCCCGCCCTGCCCGAGCGCTTCTCCAGCGCTGCCGTGGAGTTTGTGCACGCCTGCCTGACCAGGTAGGGAGCCTGTGGGCTGCCAGTGACAGGGAAAATGCAGGTGGTTTGGATTCTGGAAATGGCTCGTGGGAGCTTAGGTTATGGTGCTTGTGACTTTATTGTAAATGCATGGGCTTTGCAGCATTTCAGGAAAGCCTTGAGATAAAAGTATATATAAAAGAGCTTTACTCTTTATAATGGTGTAAAAAAGCCCTCACAGATTATCTTTTTTGTAGGCCTTGCACTCATTAATAACTTTCACTGTAATTTTACTGCAGAAACATGGCACCATTGAGTTTAGGAAAAATTTTTGATCAATTTCTTTGCTGAGCTTTGTTGTTCCAGTATTGTTTGAGTTGGTCTATATCAGACGAGTTGTTTTAAGGACAGTATCCTACATGGAAGAGCTTTCACTTAATTCTTGTCTTCTGCAGTGGAAAAATGTATTATCACTGCCAGTCCATGAAACATGTCCTTATTTGGAACTTGATACTTATTAGAAACATAAAGTTCTCTCTATAAAACTCCAAACCACTAGCATTCAACCATTATAAGAATTATTTTGGTGGTGTTTGTTATGTTTTAAACAAAGCTATGGCTTCTTAAAACCCATGACATTGATTGGAGATGACAGGACAACCTGATTGACAGAGGCTCTAACAGATAATTATCACCCTTCTTAAATATATTTTTGGTGCACCTGAAATAGCCAAATCAGCAGAATTATTCAAGAGTTTGCAAGGAGTTCAGGGGAATAAGTAATGATTTCTTTAATAATAAAATATTTCAGTTTTATAATTAATAAATTCCAAGTCTTTTCCCTTCAAGCTTCCCCTCCTTTATCCAAAAATCCTAAAAATGAGTAGTGAATGGATAAATAATAATAACAGTAATAATAATAGGCTAATCTTGCAATTAGATTTTACACTTACATCACAGGCATACATATTCATTTTAAGTACTGATTTGTGAAACCTTCAATGCAGAGATCAACACGAACGGCCTTCTGCTCTGCAGTTGCTGGACCATCCCTTTGTGAAAGGAAGACAGTGAATTTTTCAAAACTCTTGCCAAATGACTACACATTTTCCTTGGAAAAGATTTTCACTTGTGAAAAAAAAATACCAGGAGGAACTGGACCTTAACGTGACAGCAGAAATACTGGAGTGTACCAGGAGTCTGTCATTGGGCAGCAATGATTAGAGTCCCTGTTCTGCAGTGCCTGTCCTTCACTGTGAACACAAGGCCACGTTGTGTTGTTTCTGGAGAGAATTAAAGGGAAAATAAAGTCACCATCACTGGCATGCAACAGGCCAGGTAAGCTGGAATGTCTGTAAAACCCTATGGAACACAAGCTGTGGGCAGAGAGCTCTGAGGTAACTCCAGCTTGGAGATGTGTAATGAGTGTGATGATCCCACAGGGACCTCAGATCATGTACTGGCATAAAATGTACTGAGCCTTCTATTCAGTCAGGTGGGCCCTTTGGCTTAGCTGCATGGGCACCTCACCAGCTGGTGAATAAATTCACAGATCAGTCCTGTGTCCCCGAGGTCCTGTATCTCCACAAGAAACTGTGGTGATAGTGGAAAGAGATAATGATCTAAACCATGGGACTGCCTATTTTAAATGAAATACTGCATTTTAGGGACACTTTCAGGTCCCAGA
This sequence comes from Petroica traversi, assembly GCA_025920805.1. Classification (NCBI taxonomy): domain Eukaryota; kingdom Metazoa; phylum Chordata; class Aves; order Passeriformes; family Petroicidae; genus Petroica; species Petroica traversi. The sequence continues at coordinate 5,344,623 of JAHLSL010000051.1, forward strand.
AGGCTGGGTTGGAAGGGGCTCTGGAGATGCTGTGGTCCAGCACCACTGCTCAGAGCAGGGCTGACTGAAGCAGGTTGGGCAGGCCCTGTCCCATTGGCTTTGGGTATTACTATGGATGGAGACTCCACAGCCACTCCAGACAACATGCTCCAGTCTTTAACCTTCTCTTGGTAAAAGTGATTTTATGTTTGAAGACTGTCTGATAGGTCAGGCTGTCCTGTTGTCCCTTGTCACTGCTGGCACTGAAGAGTCTGGCTCTGTCTTCCTTGCTGTCCCCATGGGGTGCTGATACTCCCTGAAAACCTGAAGTGTTTCTCAGACCACTGAGGTGAGCACTATCTGTGCCTGGATGATATGGAACAGAGCCCCTCTGCACTGCAAAAGTCATTGCTCCTCTCAAGAACTAGCTACTACTAACTGCACAAAATTAAATCAAATCTAAAAAGCATTATTAAGTATTAATAAAACAAAAAAAAGGGTATTGGTATTTAGAATGTCCTTCTGTTGATAAGACTTCTTCCTATCAAAATGGGGTAAACCTTTAGCCTCTCTGATCATCCAGGCTCCAGGAAGAGAGGCAATAAAACTCAGCCCCTACAACTGTTCAGAGCTGAGCTCTCAGGAATCCAAGACCCTTCAGTGCCAGCAGTAATAAGAACATCTGTGTTTTATAAATGGGAAAGAAGGGAATTCTATGTTTTATATAAAACCAACTTTCCTCAGAGTGCTAAACATTTTAGCACTCTGACATTTTAACTATTTAAGTAACATTTTAGTTACTTAAATAGTTTTCAAACTTTATTTTATTCCAGTAGCCTGACTTCAGATAGTTAAGTCTAAACTTTATAAAAGCAAAGAGAAATCAGTACTTCTAGCAAAATTCTTTATTAATAGTTTCTGTAGGTATAATGTCACATAACAATGACAGAACATTATGCCAGTATAAGAGAAATCCTAACATCACAGTAATCTTCAAAGTTCAAGCAGTTAACAGTCCTTTTTTGAGGAATATTGGTTGGTGCTCGTGCCAGACATCCATGGCAATATCATGTTAAATATCTTCACGTTAAAGTACCTTGCAGAACAAAGGCAGGAGCCCGGGCATGTGAGCTCTACTGGGCTGTACATTATTCCATGATGTGTACTAATTCTTCTCAGATTAAGGTAGAGTCTTCAACAAAGCTGCAAAGTAAATATGAGGGTTTATTTAGCATGAAATGAAACTGAGATGAGAGTCATAAGCAGGGAAAGGATGGGAATGCTCTAGAATGTATAATTAATTTTAAAAAGGGCAGCATTGCAAACCCCCCTTCTTATGCACATCTTATAAGCAAAACTAACATCTTCTGTCAAGAGTTCTCCAATATTAAGGTTATCAGTTACTTGCAGTTTGTAATTTTTAATCCAGTTAATTGCACTGAAAGTAGTGATTAGAGGTTTGTAAAACTTCAACCTGAGTTTTTAATCAAAATGTGAAAGCACATTTTTGCTTTTTTTTTTTTTAAACCAGACTTCAAGAATGAGGTGGCAGTTTAAGGCCAGCACTTGCAACAAAGGTATTTCAGACTAATCAGAGCTGTGCCTGCAAACCAGCCTGACCTAGCTAAACCAAGCCTTGTGTTAGTCTGGGAAGCCTTGGGTCACTTGGCTGAGCCAGTCTGGTGGGGCAGCCTAGAAACAAGTTTAATTTGCATATTTCTTACTTGAGGAGATCAGAGATTTTCACATCCAAATCCAGATGCCTAATTACAGGTATCACACATAACAAGGAGAAAGGGTGTGAAAACCTGAAAACAGCTTTTTTCACAAGACTCTGAGTGACTCGGGGAGCAGGGTCACACTTTGTTTCATTTTTTCAGTGTTGGAGCAGGGCAGACTTTGCTGGTTTAGACTATGGCCTTCCTTTCTGAAACCAGTAAGGACCCATTACAGGGCATGCAGGGCTGCCAAGCCCTTGCTGTGACTGCAGCTCAACATTTGGAGCTCAGATCTCACAGCTGAAGATCCAGCCCTGTCCTGTGTGATTGAGAGGTACCCAGAGTTTCTCTCACAGGGTAACAGGACCATGGCTCACAGCTCACAGGCAGGGCAACCCAGCCCTGTTACACTGCTCTTGGAACTGCTACCAGCAACAGGATGTAAAAACTTGCATCTCAAAATACATCTGCCTTTCTTTCCAAGAAAGCATAGCCTGGTCCCCAGAAACTCAAGTCTCTTGAGATTATTTGGGTTCAAAATTAGTGCTGTTCCACAAAGCTCAGCAGGAACCAAAGCCATTTCTACACCACTCCTACCAAACCTCTGGTTCTTGCACACAAGGAAGAGCCAGAGCTCTCCCAAGGAAGGGTCCAGGACACAGACTCCAGTGCCTTTTCTCCCCTTCCCACAGGGATCTGCACCATGGGACAGCTCAGACATTTTAGAGGTGCTGTCAAAGAACACAATGTCAGAAATCTGTAACTGCTGCTACTGCAGGAATATAGGGAAGCCAACTCAAGCACTGAGTTTGAAGGTTATAAATAGGGCTTGGATTTGCTATTTCCACTTCAGAGGCCCAGGAACCAGTCAGTCCCAGTAGCAATGGGAGAGAAGATTCCTGGCACTAATTATCTCTTTAAGGTTAAGGAGTTAAGCCTTTCAGAGAAAGTGGGAATTAACTATATAGTTCAGTCTGGCTTAACTTGCATGGCTCCAAACATTTTTAGAACTGATTATGCTTATGTGCATTTACATCCAAGAAAAGAAAGCAAACAAAGTATTTGTCCAATCACCTTCCCTGCAAAAGAAGGATTGGGAACCCTTCCCCCTAAGGGCTGAGAAAGATGCTTGGGGTAGCACTGGCACCCACACCCTCATTGCTAGAAAGAAAAATATTAATAAAAAAACCCTCCACTATCACACCTGGCCAGGCACTGGAGTTACTGCAGTGCACAGGCTCTGCCCCCAAGGCAGAGAGGAGGAGCTTAAGATGGCACAAAATGTTTAGAAATTGCTTTTCAGGCACCAAATACCTGATCAATGTAATGGAAATGAAGGAAACAAGAATTCAGACTGCCCAGCATTCCATTATTTGAGTGATTTGATGACAACTAGCAGTGTTTTGCCAATAACTGAAAGGGGATCTTGATGTATACTAATGGGAAAAATTAAACATAGGAAATGGGATCATTTCTGGACAATAGAGGTGAGGTAGGGAATTTTATTGAAAATATTTTTTTTACAAGTTCTTAGAAATAAACTTTTTTCTAATATCACACAAACAGCTGTACCTCAAAAATTCAACTAAGCTATTATGAAACATTTATATTTACAGTTAGCCAAAAGAATATACAGAACTGCCATGTTATGCAAATAGCCAAGTACCAGCTCACAGTGAGATACATCACCCCAGCATTCCCACCATCAGGAACAGATCAAGATTCAACATACGAAAGAATCTCACTATTCTACAAACCTCATCTCACAAAAAGGAAAGATTTTTAATAGTGTTGTAGCAAGGTCTCCACTACAGCATTGTTTTACAAATTACATCATTCACGTACTCAAATTTATAACAAAAAAAAAAATCTGTAGTAAGTGATGAACAAAGTAATAGTGTTGACTATGAGCCTTTTATTGCATTTATTCAGTCATTCACGTGAGGCTGATGCCAATCCCAATAGTTTTCATTCATTTCCAACACTTCAGCCAGGCTGCAGTTCACACCATTCACTAATTTACAGTGGGTTTCAGTCAGCAAAAACTAGTGGCACCTGATTGCATCCCTCCCTCTCAGTCCTTGCATCACCACATGGAATTCAGTTCAGACACAAACACACAGACACTTTTACCTATTTACAATTACATTGAAACCCAAAGCCCATGAGCTTCACAGAGAACCCAAAACCCACTATTTGGATCTCAATGTAACATAGCAACATTTTGTTCACCATATTTCACAATTTCCCAGAATCAAAACAGGTAATAGGTTTTTTGTAACAGCACCATAGGAGGAAGGCCTATGCTCTTTTCCAAGGTATATTAGACAGGCACTAATTACCATCCAGACATTTTAACTCCAGGTTGTGACAGCAACTGCTATATTTACAGTACAATATATTGCTTATCCAGAGTGGCTGTATAAGATGCATTTCCTGGCACAATTATTTAAACAGACACAAAAAGAAAGTACTGTAGTGCTTCAAAGACAAACAAAGACAGTTTCCTGCTATTTCACGAGTCTGTCCAGGCTCTAGTTTAGGACAGTATATAATAATGCAGATTACACTGGTTACAAATCAGACCCAAGAGTAGCACTGAGATGGAAAGGAAACGGACTATAAAAGGATAGAAAATATTCAACAATGCAGAAGTTTGTAACAAGAAGTTACATCCCAAATGTAGAAAAATAACCAAGTCAGGAGGGATAAGACAGCTTTGGATTTTGTACATGGGCCTTGACTTACGCTAAGATATAGCAGAAAATGCAATCAGGTTTCCATTTAAATATTCCTTAAGTGTAAAAAAAGTATTCATAGTTTAAATAAAACTTATTCAAGTAATTACAAGCGTTTGCATTACTGGAAACAGAGTATTACATAGTAATTGAGATACCTGTAGTTACATCATACAGCAACTACCAACCAGGCTGATACTGAACAGTTCTCTCATTTAAAGCACAGGTGAGTAAATAACTGGAAGGGCAAAGCTGCAGATGTTCATGGGGGACTTACAGAGTTCAACGAGCACTAAGGGAATGAGGCAGCTTAGCAAAAGTTTACTTCACATCATGGTCACTTCTAAGGTAAAAGAAGTCACTGAAAACTGCTGTTGCTACGATAGATCTACTGAGTTCATGTTGAGGTACTTCAGAGCTTATGGAGAGTTGGGAGTGAGGACCCAGAAGGTCAGTTCCCTGTTCTGCAGGTGGCTGAGCTGCAGTATTGGCTTTGAGAGCACAGCACATGCACACCCATCACTCCTCCTGCAGAGCTCAGCCCCTGCAGAGAGCTGGCAGGCCTTGCCCTGACACACCAGGCAGGTTAAATGGATGGAGTGGTGGAACTGGGACACTCAGGGGATTCCTAACCCCACAGAGCTGAAAAAACCAGAACAAGGATCTTTCAATTTGGTAACTAACGACAACTACAATCCACAGAATCACTGGTAACTACTTTATTTTTGGAATATAAAGTTGGGATATCTAGAGTTTTATTCTTATTTACTGTGAAGACTGCATTCACCTGTAAAAGAAATATGGCATCACACACAAGTACACTTTTTGGATTTCAGAACGTGGGTATTATTCTGAAATTGTAATGGGAACAGTGACCCCTGTTCACTATTAGAATAAATTATGTTTTGTTTTAGTTTTTTTTTTTTTTAAGGATGATTTTCTCACAATGACAGTTCTGAATTGCAGTTAAATCACATGAAACTACATAACCATCATGAACAGCTCTGTGTCTATTTTACTGCATCAAGCCAATAAACATTTAAATGCACTTCACATCAAAAGATTATGTAAACTTTTATTTTAATTCCTTTTTCCTTCAGAAATCTAGGGACATTTCCAAGGTGTGGCCATAGTGAGCAGAGCCTACCCCTTTTCCTGCCTCCCTGCTAATACTGTGTGGTGCTGACCCTACATGGGCCTGATGCCTCCTCCATGAAGTGTCCCTTTAAGCGGCTTCCGATAAGGCCTACAGTTTAAAGATAAACAAGACAAAGTGCCATCGTGGTTTGGGTAACTGATGGACTCTGGCAAGATAAAATAAAGTTATGTGTATTTTGTTATACTTACAAGCAGCTCCAATCCTGAGTATTTATGGTATATCTAAACATACAAAAATGTATGTACATTTTTCTCCACTTTCTTGTAAACAGTTGTCAGTATACTGTTTTTAATCCCTTTATCTTTGAAACATGCAAATCATACATACAGTATAAATACACAAGAAAACAATGACACTCATTCAAAAACTATGCAACAAAAAGTAGTGGCTGCAGTACTCAAAATCATAAATAATCAATGCTCAAGGCATCCTCTACACCTAAAAGCAGGCGTTCATTCTACTGTTCTTAGCTGCAGTCGTAGAAATACTGAGATTTTTGCACCTTCCATGCTATTACAGTATTTATAACACTATTGTATGTGGAGATAAAGACTTGTTTACTATACCTCTTCTTTTCAGAGTGAAGGATAAAGCAGCACTTACATATACTGAAACCACGGCAGCAACAGCTGGTGTTGCTACTGCTATATTAGGAAGTATTCCATTCTAACAATTCTTAAATTAAAAAAAAAAAAAAAAGTAAAGAAAAACAACCTAAGAATTGACTACATGTTCATTCCTTGGGCACTTAACAGCGAATCCAGCATGTCGAATGTGTCTTTGTAGTCCATATGCTGGCTGTTTGTACTGTACTGGGGATGGGCATCAGGACCGTTCTCCACTGGTTTCTTGTCCAGTTTCACGAGGGTGCTGAGATGTCCGTAGCCCACCTGGTATGTGACAGGGGGAGGAGGGGGTAAGGGAAGGTTAAAAACAGAGTTGTGAGAGGATACATACTGCTTAACAGAGCAAGAACTAGATGAACTACCTGAACTTTTCGAACTTTTGCTCATTTTGGAGTGGTGGTTGTGAGAAGCGTCGTTGCTGTGCAACTTCTTCCTGGAAGAGCCGGAACTGGAGGAGTTGCCGTCGCTGCCCAGGCCCGCGGGACTCCTCAGCACAGAGGGCGCCACTCCGTCAGTGCTGTGCTTGCTGCCGCTGCCAGCGCCCCCGTGCGAGTGCGAGTGCTTGTGGCCCACGCTGTGGTGCCGGTTCAGAGAGTGCTCTTTGTGTTTGTCCTTATGCTCTTTGCTAACGTGGGGACTCGAGTGTTTGCTCTTGCCGCTGCCCTCGTCCGACGAGCTGTGCCTTTCTGAGGAAGAAACCTTGATTTTCATTTTCAGCTCCTCCTTACTGGCCCCCTTTTCTGTGAGTGGGATTGGAATGCGGAGTTTGAGTGAGCCACCCTTCTCTTTCTTATCAGACAAGTGTTTTTCAGGTTTCTCTGCATTTGCGATGGGAATTTTCATTTTAATGGGAGATGTAACTGAGCTGCTGGCTGCCTGTGGCTGCAGGTGCTTTTTATGCTGCTGCTCACCTGGGGTTGCTACATAGTGTTCTCTGACATCCAGTTCCAGGGTTTCCAGTTTGCGCTTCTCTCTGTATTTATCCAAAGACATTTTCTGAGGAATTATTACAGGAGCAGCAACTTGTCCGTGGTGTTTGTTTGCTGACTTGTGGGAATACTCTTGTTTGACAGCAGAATGCTCAGTGAGTTTGTCAGGTCTGTGGTGAACTCCAGAGTGCAATTGCACGGACGTCCCTGCTTGGAAGTTCATGTTGTACTGACCAGCAGGCAGTGCCTCCTGCTTCTGAGAGTATATTTGTTCTGTCCTTGTTTGTTCTTGGTGTTGAGGCCATTCCTGGTGTGATGCCAAACTGTATGAGGTACTTGGCATTCCTGTAGCTAATATTGCCAAATTTTCAGTTGCGTGACCGTCTGGAACAGAAATACTTCCTGAGGTCAGAGGTACCGGTGCAGGAAATGATGTTGATGGTTTTTGGAAACTTGTGTTTGCTGCTACACCAGTAACTGTATCCACCAAAATGGAATTCTGGACCAAAGATGAACCAAGAAGCGAGTTCTCAGATACCTGTCCATCACTTTTAGGTTTCTTAGCTGCCTGATTAGCCTAAGCAAAAAAGAAAGAAGTAAGAAAACACAGCTTAGAATACTTGTACAGCCCCTCTGAATTTAGCTCAGAGATGAGGATAAAAGTTGGCTCAAGGTTTCACCACCTCCTAACCCAGGCAGGGGAATAAAGAGCAAGTACAACATTTCTCCTGGTTCATAACTCTCCCAGAAGTTCATCTCTTCTTGCTAGACACCATTACAGGAAAGTTTCTTACCCGCCAATTTCTAATTCTCTTGAGCCTGCTAGGGGTTTTCTCCAGTATTTGCAGAAACTCATGAGTTAGCTCTGAATAAGAAAAAGAAAAGCCATTTTTAAATCTGATTCTGTTATAAACAGGTAAAACTTAGTCCAAGGTTGTACAAGTTTTGCAGTAGTTACTACAGTCTGTGCATGAGCTGCATTAATATTTTAATAGAAAAATTGTTAGGCAAGCATTGAACAGAAACGTCTGCAGTATTTCACTGGGACAGTCTTCTGAGCACTACACACATTCTGAAAAACAGGTTTAACTATAATATTTTGTTTTGATCTTACACAACCTGGATTTGTTAGACCAAAAACTCTAGAAACAGCAGTTCCTAAAATAACATACTTGCCATTCAGCTTGGACATTTTCTGAATGGAGTTCAGATTCTTCGCAAGCATAAATTTCCAAGTCACTGTTTCAGTCATTCCATCAAACATCAGGAACAACCAGTAACAGCTCAGTACAAACCACAGCCATAGGACCCTTGGAAGGACTCTGTTTTAAACAACAGCTTTGATATAATTTGTGTTCAAGGCAGAGCAGCTGGCTGTGTTAATGAAACAAAGATCCTTGCAGTTAGTATGCCCACAGGAAAATGCAGGTCTCCATGTTTATCAGCTGCAAATAAAAATACTTTCCACTGAGACTTAATTCTAGTCATAAGGTAAAAATAACTGGGTACAGTCAGTATCTGAATGCAAAAGTACAAATTTTACAGGTCTGGATGAACTGGCTTCTCCAGAACCCCACAAGCAAATTAACCTAAGCTGCTCCCAAGTGCAAAACTACCTCAGCCCTTTGGTCTGCCTGGGTCTATTAAACACCCCAGCTCCATAGATGCTTGAAGGATTCAGTGATGTTCACGGGAGCTCACAGCATTCCCTTGGGGGATTTTACAAATGCAAACAATGGATGCTTACCAAAGCCACAAACCCCCAGCCAGGTGGGCAGGAAGCAGAGTGGTGTAGCTTAAAGGAACCCAGTAAGGCAGAGATGTTTGAGCCTGCACTTTGAACCTCACTCTAGTTCTGTGCTTCACATGAAAACTTACTCAGTTTCTTACTTTCAAACCCTCCCTCCCCAAACGGCCTTTAAGAAAGAACAGCTCAGCAGAGGAAAGCAGCAGGCACAGGGAATGCTGGGCCATCTGAAGCCTGGAGACCTCAGCTGCTACTCTGAAACAAATGTTTCACTTCAGGACCAACAAAGTCTGGCACACTGATCTTAAAGCCCAGGAGCTCCCACCTCCATGACAGCAGCACATCTGGCCCATGAATTCAGACTTCATTGTAGTAAGTGCTATCTTAAAAGACAGTCAACATCTGCATTCTAGGTGTGCTTTCTTCTCACCAGAGTGAGAGATCCCACAGCTACACCCAACTGCTAACAGAACTGCCTTCATAAACACAGCAATTTTATGTACAGTGAACAGTCGCTGAAATAACCAGGACTGTATGAATTAGCACTGACAGATTTCCATCTCTGTCTTGTTTCTGAAAAGCATTTAAAAGCAGGATTCTATCCTGCACCTGCAAAAGGTACATGGACACCCCGGCCAACAGCCATACCATGTTTGTCTTCTGAACTTCTCCCCACTCCTACCCCCTTCTTTCACTGCAGACACAGTACCTGAAGTCAGTGAGTCTTAATTTCAGCTGAAATCTCTCACTACATACTATGCTCCATCTGTACATGAATATACCCTTGAAATGAGAAAGGAGCATGACTTACCATCGAGTAGTTCTAGAGTAACTGAGGGATCTACATATTCCCACCAGTGTTTTCCATCAGTTGATACTGGAATCTCCCAGTTGGACCACTTGCAGGCCAGGTGAATGCACACACATGCTATCACTGTGGGCTTGTACTGAAGACAGAACGTGGTGAGGTGAAGGCTGTTGCACAGATTTCACAATGAGGAACCACGGGAAATCAAACATGTAAAACAGAAAAAACCAAACAAATCAACCATTAACATACAGAAAGAGAAAGCTGGTCAGTCAACAGCAGTTAAACATTTTGTTGAATAAGTTCATAAGCTATCTTACTGCCCTAAGAAAACAAAGGGCAGGGTATTTATCTGGTAGAAAAGTTTAATATGTTTTTGCTATCAAAAGCCTAATGAACAGTAAATAAATGTACCAATTATTCTACTGTATTTAAGTACTAAAAAGGGCAGTATAATATGGTGAATTAAAATTCTGCAGTAAAATGCACGAGCTGATTGTGCAGTCTCTGAATGAGACAATCAGAAGGTCCCCAGCAGTTCACAGCAGCCAGCTCAGTTATCTGTGGGCTTTGCTTTTACCAGGCCTGGATTTCTGACCTTGTCTTCAGCTTCCAGCACCACAAACACATTGGTTCACTTTCACTGCTTTTGCATAACTTCTCTTAAAGGCTGCTTAAGTACAGAATCTCACCCATCAGGGAACCACCAGGATTTATTTATTTGTTTTGAACAGTTCTAATAACCAGCAGATACTGTATAAAAACTGTATCTACTCATAATGTAATCCTCTTAAATAAAGGTTAAAGTAGTTTTGCAAGAGGCAAATTGCAGTAACCAAGAAATCAAGACTAAAATCTGCTCTGTAATTCTTTCTATGACAGGCTATGTCTACAAAACACCCACTTGAAATCCTAGAACTATAAATTTATCTAAATACTTAAGTTTTAAAACTATATATTAAGATTAAATAGCTCTTTCTAAAAGAAATAACATTGGGCTAGTACTAGTCTATCTAAAAAAAAAAATCAGCTAGTTGAAAATATCTTAGGCCCACTAGAATTTTATAAGTTAAGACTGAATAAATAAAGTTAAGAGAAAACTGCCATTAACTACAAGTGTATACTAAAAATAGTTTTGTACTTACCAAGATGCTCGGATTTCTAGGTTAAGTTTATCTCTTTGTAATCTTTAGCTGCTATTCAGGCTACCAATTTTAGACTTATGCACTCACAATCGAGAAAAAGTCATCAGAAAGCAGCACTACACTTCTCATTGTGCATTTAAGCCCTTTGTGCCATCAGGCCCTTGTCCAATACACCGCACTGCAGGCAGGGAGGTACCACCACGGGAGGTGGCCCAGTCCCCCGCTGCAACAAGGGTAAGACACATCAGGGGGCCCTGCAGTAAAGGAAGCTATAGTGTGCTACAACAGTGCAACAAAGAGGTTCAGGATAACAACCTGTTGGTAGCCATGAAATAGGATGTCTGTGCCAAATCCTTGCTTGCTGTAAGAAAAGAAAAACAGAGAGATTAAAGATCTGTGCTAACTTGTCGGGTTCATTCCAATATTCAAGCAGTTTTACCTTCCAAAAATCACTGCTGGCTATTTCTAAAGAACTCATCTGACTTTAGCTAAAATAATCTTTTCTGAGACACAGGAGACTGAGACACACTCAGTACTGGAGCTGGAGCTGTCATTCCCTGCAGTGCCCCTCCCTCCCCCAGCACAGCCCCCATGACAGCTCCCCTCTGCTGCTGCACCCTCCAGCACTCCCAGGTGAGCACCCTCCTCTGGGAAGCACTGCTTCCCCACCCTCACCTGCAGGATCCCTGCCTTGCCCTGGGAGTGCAGCAGGAGTCATCCCAGCCAATTCACAGCACAGGCTCATCCTGCTCTGCTCCTGGAGAGGGGCATGGCAGGACACCCTCCCACCTCCCCTCTCTCCCAAAGACCTGAAACACTGCAAGCCCCCAAGCTAAGTGGGAAAAAAATTCATAGTTTTCTACTCCTTCTAATTAAGAGCCCTGTAGTCACAGCATTTTGCTCCATATTTGTTAAACCTATGGCAAAGCTTCAATAGGAAACAAATTCATTTGAATTAGTCAGAAAAAAATACCAAAACAAACCACAGGACTGCAACATGCCAGAAATGGAAAAGTGACTTGGGCTGTTACAGGCACAGAGTGACACCCCATTGCTCCTCACTCAGGCAAGAGAACTTACTGTCACATGCATTTAATGGAATAGCTGGGCACAAGGGGTTTAACCGCAGATTGAATGCAGCCTTCATTGAATTCTTACTTTGACACTACCACTTGAAATCAGTGCTACCTGCAGAAAGCGCAGTGTTGAATTTTACGTCAAAGGGAATACTGTTAAACTTTTATTTTAATCATAGTATTTCTATAAAGTTTGAGAAATGCTACAGTGGTTTTTAAAATTTAGTATTTAAAAAGCTTATTAAAATGTGATCTAACTCAACTTCTAATGATTGCCAAGGAGTAAAAGTCAGATTTGTCTTTCTGCTACACAGCCAGGCAGTGCCATAATCTGAGAAGAATGTGGAAATAGCAAGGCAACAGGATCTATTCCTACTCACAAATTCTACTAATCTATAGTAATCAGAAGGTGAACTGACAATGTGTTATACCATAATATTTAGTTTGCACACTGTAATGGTACTGCACACCAAAAAACCATGGAGTTCAACCTCTCCCTCCCATCTAATAAAAAGGTGCAATTAAAAAAAAAAAAAAAAAAACAGAAAAAAAGAAAAAAATGAGACTCTCATAACAAATAAAAATACACAATGGTTGAGTAAGACTGAAATTGATGTCTTGTTCTTCACTTTTCATCAAAGCAATGCCTAAAAGATCCTCAATGACTTATATATACTCTGAAAAGTTACATGTTTGAATTAAGGGAGTGAGACCAAGAAGCAACTCTGCTCTCACTGAAATGTCCCTTTTGAACAAGGAAGAAAAGCAGATGCCAGAAAACTTCTATTTAACATCAGCTTGAAAGTTGAGTAAATCAAAACACATACCTGGAAGAAAAGAATCACATCTTGAAACACACACTTTAGCCTTAATCAAAAATTACTGTACTAAATACAAGTAGCATGATTCTGTTTCAACTCATTTACAGCTAAATAATAATCATTGCCAAAACCAGCAAGAAATTTCAGCCCACAACTAAAGCCTTTGATAACGCAAGGCACACCTGAAAATATCCGTCTCAAACTCTTCTATGTAGGGCAGCTTTGGTTTAGCAGAATCCATCAGTAACATTAATTAATTTTGGTGGTTTATTTCCATTATAGTAGTGGAAAGTGCATCTCCAAGTTTAAATCTTGAAGCAGAGACTAAAACAAGCCAGCAGAGCTGCTCTTGTAACTCACAAGCAGCAGGACCGATGGCTGCGATACCAGCCATGAATGACCAGTTTTAATTTTAGCATTCAGGAGTAATTTAAAACATCCATCCTGTCCCACTGCTGCAGAAGCAGCCATAAGACAGGGATTAGTGAAACAGTCATCAATATTCTGAAACAAGACTTGCTGTCTCACACACCTTCCAAAGGCTGTCTCCAAGAAACTGCCAACTGGAAGCCAAAATGCTTTTTATTGGGCACAGCCACACAACTGAACCGCCTGCAATTCCAAGATACCTGAGTATTTTCTTCAACACAGCTTATCTTGGATCTTGGGATGCTCCTGAAAATGTGACTGCCAAGTCCCCATTAGGAGCTGGTAACTGGCTATGCCTGGACCCTGACAATGTGTGAGCATTCCCCAGAAAGAGGAGATTGCAGAAAAGCCACTCAGCATCAGGAGAGAGAAGCTTGCTGAAGTCCTTCTGGCAAAAGCAAAAAGCCCAGGCTCTGAACAGAGGTTGTTGTATCTGGAAAGGGCTGGAGGAGGCCATGGTATAGGCAATCAGGTCTGAGCAGTCCTGGTGGCTTTACTTTCTTGAAAGTATTTAAAGCTTGGGAACAGGCCCATAAAAGCCTGAGGTCAAAGTTCAGAATGGGAAGGCCGCCTGTAGCAGTGCTGGAGTGCAGCTGGTGTTTCACATCTTTCCACACCACTAAGATTTAAATTTTCCTCATGAGAATACCCTCTGAGAAAGCTGATGCACTTCACCTCCTCTTCTGCTGACTTTGTCTTTCTCAGCCTGATTTAAGCAATGGCATCTGCACACAGATACAATGGGATATTTGAAGGATTTGACAGTGCAATTTCCACAAAAGATTAGTAGGGATCATGGGTGTTCGAGATACCTGATAACCTGCAGAGTAGCGAGAACAATCCTAGAACTCCTTGAGATCCCATCTTCAGTTCCAAAAGGTTGTGTTCCAACACAGAGAAAGGAGTGACTGAAGACTTCCCAAGATGAGATGAGGATACAGATTCCAAGTCTCACCAGAAGAGGCTGAGAACAGACTGATTTTGCACCAGTCTTGGCACCAGGGCAGTTTCACTGCTGATCACTCAGCTAGTGCTGAAGGCAGCAAGGTGGTGTGACACCAGAACAGTTTTTGGTGTTTTGGTGGGTTTTATTTCCCCTTTTCTTTTTTCTTTTCTTCTCTTCACTACTGGAGCATTCTTGGAATGGGCACTGAAGCTTGCTGACAGGCCCTCAGAGATCCAATGCCTTCAGATTCCTTGGACCTGTGGGATCCTAAGGAATGATGGTCCTGTCTCCTCTTCTCAGTCTCTTGACACTGAGGAAGAATGGTGCAGAAAAAATACTAAGCCCACACCATTTTCCTTGTCTGCTATACTGACCAAAGTGCAAAGATGGAACAATTTCATTAACTCATGAGTCTCTGGACACCAGAGGGAATAACTAGATATTGTATGCCTGAACATCATGAGTCACTATGTATCCATCCAGTCACCCCTTCTCTGCAAGAATCTCTGTTATCTAATAACGCCTTCAAAAAGGCTTTCAATCATAGAGAAGAGTTCATTTTTTTTCTTTAGTTGTAATGTTGAAGCAATTCTATTTAATTGCACCAATTCCCACTTCCTAGTTCATCTTCAGCTTCCAGCAATTGATTCTGGTGTGCCACTGCCACTCTAGACAGTCTTCTGACAAAGGACCTGGCTGAATTTTTTGAGCATCATCTACAGAACCTGGGTTTTTCTTTTTTTTTTTGTTTTGTTTTTAAAGGGGATAGCTTACAGCTTAGTTACAGGTAACAGTGACTGCATAAAACACTACCCTGCATGCAGGGGAGCAGTAAGTGATGGAGAGAATCAGCCATCCTCTGAGGCATTGCAGTTTAGCCAGCAAAAGGACCCTTTCTTACTACATGACAATGCAGTGCACAAACCCTAAGCCAAATCCTGAAGCACACTTGCAGACCTCAGCTACCTTTGCTATCTCATTTTTGATATTCAGTCAGATATTACATTCCTCTCTTCCTCCTCTCTCCAAACACAGAGTTGGAGGTTTTAATCGTAACAGGCTTGGATATGTTATTAATCTTTAATCAAAAAAGGTATCTCTGGCTTCTGAAATGGTGCTTTTTGTCCCAGATGATGTTACTGGAACTGGATGAAGTAACCTTGGATTTCTTTACCTTTTCAGTCAATCCCTTTAGCACTAAAGATTTAACACTGAAAATCTTAGGTATCTTTTGAAAGCTCCAGGGCTCAGATATCTGAGTGCTGAATCTACTGATGTTGAAAACCCACACTGTCCAATAAATAAACGTTCAGAGACAGAGATCTAAACTCCCACCACTGTGCCTATGAAGATAATCACTGTGCCACAGGCCCATCTCCCTGTTCTCTCTACACATAAAACCAATGTTCTGTGGCATTTACTCTGCCCTTGACCTGCACGTATCACTTCAGATTTCATGCCTGATGTTTTTAATTAATTAATTAATTAGTTTCCATTTTCTTGTTTTGATATGAGGTACTCAAATCTTTTGTTCACAGTCTACACCATTCCTAGGGACACCTGCTCCCAAGGATTCCATGCACACACAAAATGAGCACACCTCCTTCAGTGAGCAGCTTTTCAAACATCACAGACACCACATTCACTGTGCACCAGTCCTCAAGCTATGTGGATTTTCAGCCCTCACTGAAGTCTTCAGATTTCAAGACTTGATATCTGTTTAAAGACTTGAGACTTCTAAGTACTTTTTCAAGTCTGCTGACATGAAATACTAGTTTTAAGATGTCAATTAAAAAAATTCACAGTATCTTCTAAGTATGAATTTTATCAGTACAAAAATTAGCATACAAAAGGCAAAGGGAAAAGCTGAACTTCCTATCCACCTTGACTGAAGGAAATCCAGGTTGTGTAGCAGTGTGCCCTGTAGGCTTGAGTGACACACACTGATGTGGAAACCCTGGCAATACAACATTGCCCCCACCCCTCCCAACAGCCCAAAACACCAATCTGAAGCACAGGGGCTCCCCAAGACAGCAAAATGTGCTCACATTTACAGTGACCAACAGCTAAGTAAACCCAAAGCAAAACCCTACAGAGCTGCTGGTGCAGACTACTGAGACTTCAGGTGCAACTGGACCCGTGCACCAAGTCCCAAGCAAATCTGGGCAGAAAGCAGAGAATCATTATCTTATGGCAAGAATAGCAATAAAAACGACTTTATGGGCAAATAAGTGACAGCACCAGCCCCACTCAGTGTCCAAAGATACTGCACCAGTAGGCTACAGCAAATAAGAGACACTTCCTTCAAAGAACACCATTAATTCCAGAGTTACTACAAAACCAATCGAGTTAACAGGATTAGGCTGTACCTAACTTTCATATATTTTATAGAGGGAGAAGAAAAACTACCAAAAACTTCTAAGCACTTAACTTGGCATTCTTCACTGCAAAGCCAGTGAAGTGTTTAATGACTAAAGACTAACAATATAATTTCAAAACTTTTTTCTTAAGAAACATAATTAAAGAGAAAAGCTTACTTTAGATGCTTTTGTAACTGATTTCTAATTTTTTTCATCCTACATCTTATAAATGGGCATTTTAATCTTTCTTTAAAGTTCCAAAAAAAACCCCCCAATTTAAGAATTAAAGATGTGCCAAAATGCCACAAAAACTACAGAGAACAAAACAGGTTTCTAGCCAGTCACATTAATGAGCTGCATACAAGTTACAGGCTATGTTTAACTACAGACTTGGGGTTTCATGCTACCATCCAAAACAAGGACACACTGCTCCAGAAAAACAGTCAGTCCCACCCTCTTGCATGTGACAGCAGACTTGCTGTGCACTCTCTTTATCCCTCAGTCCATTACCTGAAAAGATTTGCTAAGACAAAAAGCTGGCATTAGCCACCAATGGGCACAACTAATTCAGAGTGAAAACCATCAGCTCAGAACAATACTATGGATGTGGCCAACCAGTTTGCAACTCCTGATTGCTTCTCATTTCAGAACACATGGAATAGGTACTATTAAAATCAAAGGCAATAAGAAAACAAAAAAATTATGAAGGACAGAGGACTGGACTCTTTATGAATTCCTAAAGGTTAAGATAAAGCTTTTAATAATTGATTTTAAACATACTCTTTGGATAACACATTTGGTGAGATCATATTAGACAAACAACATTACTTCCAAATTTTACTAGAAAAGTAAAAAAGGACTTACAGAAGTGGTTAAAAGTCACTGACCTCTCACTAATTGTGTACATTTCACAACATCTGTGTGTGGATGTTCAATGGTAATCTCAAAACCTGAAGAGTTACAAATACATTTTAGAATTATACATTTGCATCTGTAAAATAAAAAGCAAACCCCGTATGTTTCCCCACAGACCCAAAATAAACCCTGCTAAAACTTTGCACTGCAGAATAAGTAACACAATTTTACTGCCTTTTATTCTTTATCTTTCCATACTTTTGAATGGCAGATGGTGAAGCCATTTTGTGATCCATTACTAAAATATTCCTCCAGTAATCTCAAATCCTGTACACACATAACCTGGGAAATTACTGTCTTTTTAAAGCTGAATATATCTGAATTTCAAGCAAGTTAACAAATCAGTAAAAACGGTAGTGCAAATACACTGAAATATGTGTGTGCATGTATACTTTCATTAATAGATTTCTAGCACTTAAACATGTTGCATGTATGAAGTTACAAATTAAGTCAATTTGTAGATCAGTAAATTGAGAAACCCTTCTTGGTTTATGATACTATTTTAAGAATTAGGTCACTACTGTGAGCTACTTTTTTAAACAATACCCCAAGTGGTATTTAAGAATATCTGAGCAAGTCAGTGCTCTCAGGCCCCTGGCTGTAATTGTCGCTATGGTATTTTAAAGTCAGAAGAGTTTCTTGACAGAACACTTCAAATTTTGGAATCACCTGAATCCAATACATGGTTACACTACAACTTGTGTTGTTCAGAGTCAGCACCTGCTCAATGACACAATATTCTATGGAAAGGCAGAATGGGGAAGAGCATTTGGTACAAAGCTCTTTCCAACTGCTTCAGGACGTACACACAGCCAGCCCACTCCACCATGTTACCTTGTGGGAAGAAATGGCAATGTAATTACTACTTGGAGTAAAATCTATTTGGAAGCCTCCATATTTCTAACTCAAACTCTCAGAAACATCTTTTTCCCAAGTACAAACAGACACACCATTTTTCTCCACAGTGAAAACAGCAGAACTGCTAAACTAAATTCACAGGTCAGAAGTTATTCAGGAAAACAGTTAATTTCTGGTGTACCATCAGCACATAAAAAATCCAGCTACTTGGGTCCCACTAGCTCTTCACGGCAGGTTGGCTGCACAGGAGGTATTTAGAGAACATACCTAAAGTTTGAAGCATTATTGTTTCAAGTATAACCAGCTCTTGGGCTTGTTGAAGGTATGCCTGAAACAAACAGACAGAGAGGTGAGGACACAGCAATCCATGGCCTCAGAACTTCACTCACACACTGCAGATACAGCACAAGAGCAGCCCCCAAGCCAGGGAGCACTGACAATTCCCAGCACTTCACAGGGGAGTTACTTTCTGCTACAAGCACTGCTACAAATTCAGCTCCACGTGCCTGTCTTTCACAGCAAGATTAACTTAGTCTGCATCTCAAACAATCTATTCCAGCAAAGAATTTTTGGGAGGTTGGGTGAGTGCTGTAAGAATTTCAAGATGAAGCAATCTCTTCAAGTTTCATAGCAAATAAGTGAGTCTTTAAGAAATTGCATTAAGTAATAGAAAGACTTAAATGGTGTAAAAACAAAAGTCTTCTTTCTAGGCTGCAGACAGCAATAATGCAATAAGACAATGTAACAAGTCATTAGCTGTAATGTCATTTTTCAAACTATGTATCTCTGAAACCATAACTTTCACCTACATCACTCTTTGTATCCAGTTGTGGCTCTTGAGGATGAAGACAGGCATTTGCTACTTTAATAACATGTTCAAGTTTCCGTGGCTGTTCTTCCACTTTTGCAGCCAAAAACAATGCCGTGGGAGACATTATCTGAGGAAGAAAAACATGTGTATTCTTTAACTTTTTACAAGCAGGCCTTGAATTTTTATGAAGTCTAAACTAGCACAGAAAAAGTTTAAGAAATTGGATATGTGGTGCTTTTTTTTTCAGTTTTGAAGTCATGCAAGGAAACAAAAATATAACTAGACATGTCTTATTTTGTAACTCCTGCAATCCTCTCAGCAGCACAGGGAAGGAGTAGCATAATGTTAAATTACATTTGTGAGTAAGATGTCTGAGGTCAAACTAATTCTAGTTCAACGTAAAAAAAAATATTTTGGCCCAGAAGACTTAGTCACAGTAGAACAGACTGTTTCAAGTTAAATATACTTCATGAGAAAGTTCATCCAATTTCTTGCACAGAGCGAGTCACTACACCAAGTTTTCAGTAGAGCAGCTGCTCACAAGTTCTGCTCGCATTTGAGTCTCCCAAAGAGTGAGAAACTTTGCAGAGAACTTTAGTAAAACAGCTTATTATGTAAACATAGGCTCTATAAGTAAAAGAAACTTTACTCTATATATACATCCATATTCTTAGAAACTTTACTATATGCCCAGCAGTATCAGAACAAAGCATAAGGATTTGAAAAACACCAGTTATATCAAAGGTTAGTACAGACTACACATTACATTTAAAGAGGAAAATTTATATCAAACTGTAGGTGTTGGAAGGTGGCAGCTCAGTATCACCTAAGCTGTGAAGTAGAATTTTGGTGCCTGTTGTCAGCCAGAGTGACTGGCATGCAGACAGAGCACAGCAAACCACAAATAACTGATGAGTTAGGTTCTCTTTGCGTGCAAAAGCTGCCCGTGTTAACCAGGAATTAAAATGGTACTAGAAATCATCTAGACATAAGCTGATTAAAATGGTTAAAATTAAGCCAGTATAAAGCATTTGTTCAGAGACTGAAATAGCTGCTTGCTGAGTATTTCATTAATGCATGGTGC
The DNA here is from genome assembly GCA_025920805.1 of Petroica traversi. Taxonomy (NCBI): domain Eukaryota; kingdom Metazoa; phylum Chordata; class Aves; order Passeriformes; family Petroicidae; genus Petroica; species Petroica traversi. The sequence goes on from JAHLSL010000051.1 coordinate 5,364,772, forward strand.
AAGTAGTGCAGGTATTGAATTTCTCATTCAATGCCCAAACAGAACTAGACTAAATAGGAGACACAGCCCCCCTAATGTCAGATTTGCTTTTTTTTCCTCACTAAGTAGCCCTTTTTTATGCCAAAATGAAACATTTGGTATAAAAATTTATAGTATCTGCAAAACTGCAACAAACTAATTAAACATTTAAGGGATTAAATTTCAGAAGCATTCAAATGTAATGAGACTACTTTTTGCATCCTTAAATCACTTTGAAATGTCTGCTTGGATCTTAAGTAAAACCTAAAAGTTGCAGACTTGAAAACTGACACTCTGGTAAGGCAATCCCCTTTGATGAGAAGTGTGCCATGAGAAATCTTGCAAAAATCTCAGTCTATAAAAACCGACCACCCAAAACAAGTCACAGGGAGCAAATTCTTTTACAAGGGAGACAAGAACCCCTGTTTTCTTTTTAAGGGTCTTGTAACCGAAGCCTGATGAACAAATGAAATAAAAACCCCGAAGTGAAGTGTTGCTGAACGAGGCCATATTAGCACTGTCATTTAATACTTTGGATGATTCTGTAGAAGTTCCTATCCCCATTGTTTGAAGTAATGATTTGAAATTCTGGAAGGAATTTCCTTTGCCAGGGACACACTACTTGAAATGAGTCTCACAGTGGGTGATAAAACCTTTAAACAGTAAATGTGATGGAAACACTTTCTGGAGTTCAGAAAGTATCAATAGCTCTGAAGTGGCAGAAAATGCAGAAGATGTCAGGCAGCACACACAGGCATAACCCAACATACACATCATATAAAAGTATTTTACAGAGCTACATTTCCAACAACTGCCACGGCTGAAAACATTTCCATTCCACAGAGGCATTCTTTGAACCAAGTCACCAATGACTGCACAATTAAATCATCAGCAAATTCTCACTGCCACTCTGTGTCTGACTGCACCAAAGTTCTGCTTCTTTCCAAAAAAGTACCATCAGGCTGACTTCAGGATCTCTTCTGATTTACTGAAACAGAGAAGATCTGGCCAAGAATTCTCCACATAATTCCTGATCTCCAAGACCTTACACAAAACAGTTCTGATTAAGACAAGCTGATTAACTGTCATTTAATTCTGATTCATCAGAATTGATGTACAGCCCAATTAACTATTTCCTTAAAAAAAAAAAAAGTCTTGGCTTCTGGCCAAAGAATTTCAGGTCTTTGTCTTATCTAGGACAAGGGTTCTCACTCCTAGTTTAGAGTAGGCCATTATTTTTAGCTTCCTTGGTATTGATTCAGAAAAATTGACATCCTAGTAAAATTCCAGACTTGGCACACACACCCTGCTAAGTGTGTAACTGGCAAAGTTACTCAAATGCTTTCATTCATTTCCAATGACCAAAAATGGCAAAAACCCCAAGCGAAGTAGAACAAAAAAAAGCAAAATTAAAGAAACATTCTTGACAAAGCAATAATATATTTCCTATATATAATCTTAATTTGATATCAACCAAAATAATTTAGTCTAATTATATACTGTGCGTCCAAAATAGCCTTAAAGACTCAGAGAAATCTTCAGAACACATGATATATGACATTAAATCCCACTTTATTACTAGCTGAGAATCTTTGAAACCAAGCCCTACAGAAATAGGAAAACATCCCCAAAACATAAGAGCCTTGTTAACACAAGCCAAAAGCCCTATACAGCAAGTTTCATTGGGAAAGGTGCTACAAGTCCTTCTTCATTTAAAAAGTACAAGACAGTGTAAAGACAAAAGGCATTCAGAAAAATCTCAGAACACATCAGCAGAATGCATGTAGTTTTCTGAGATCTCCCTCTCCCTTCAATGCCAACCTTAGTATGTTTTTAGATTTGATACAGTTTAGCCTAAGACATTAAGTGCTTCCAGTCTACGAGAGGGTTTTCAAGTTCAAACACAAAGAGCTGTGAGGAATTGAGGAATTTTTTTTATTATAACCAGGAGCTCACATTGCATAAAAGCAGCAAATATGTTAAATTGCAATATTAAAACCAGAACTGAAGTACCAAAAACAGCCTCACTAGAGCTTGAAGCGTATTATGGAAGTTTCAAGAACTTTGCAAAACTGCAAAGTCAATTGTTTAATGCTGAGATTTGGACAAGGCACAGGAAAGGGAATGCAGAAGGACTGGAAACAAAACACCCTCCACACAACTCACCTACCTTGCACTTGAAGGAAAAAAATTCCTCCTGCAGCCTTCTTTAGGCTCCTCACTAAGTTCCACTGCATGTCACAAAACCCCTTGACATTATCAAGACTATTTTCAACTGGATGTTTGGTATTCCAGATGGCATTTCTAAGGATTATATTTATAAAATATAGCTATGATTTGGATGCCTTACTTTTCATTGCCAGCATATGAAGGATTTCCCCCCCTTTCTGTTCTTCAAATCACAGTGTACAGAAGGATAAGCTATACAACAGTGTAAAACATCAAGTATTATAGAAACAGTATATGCAGAAGAATTTTAACTTTGAAGACATTTTAAAGTATAATAGTGAGGCTAGTACTGCCTATAAAAAGGCAGCAAGCTCCCTCCCCATCCCAATATTAGCACACTCTAACTTTGTACTCAGCAACCCAGAGCTCCTATGCCCTGGTCAGCAATGCAGAAAGAATAATTTGTGCTGAGGAGAACCACAGCAGCTCCTGTCATTTGGGAAATTAGTAGTCAGGACACCCAATTCTGCTTCCCAGAATTGGTAAAACAAGTTTCCATCCTCACTGGGGCACAGCACCCTTGCAAGGACCTCGCCTGCAACATCAAAACCTCAACACTTTCTTTTTTGCACCTAAATGTGCTCTGTATGAACTCTGTAGTTACAGGATACAGAGCAACTCACAGGTACTTGTTAGCTCAGTAACTTCACAAAAAAAAAGGGGTATTTGGCCATCGGAGCAGTACACGTAACACATTCCCAATGAACCAGGACTGCATTAACTGTCCATGCCACCCCTGTGGCTCCACAGACTGAAGATACTGTTGGGAATTCTGTTCCCTGTTCACAGATGACTCAAACTCCTGAAAGCCTGTAGAATTGTTTAGCAGTAACTTATACTGAAGAAAAAAAATAAAATTAAGGCAACATCTATTCAGCAACTGAGCTTCTACTGGAAGCCCTGTTTACAAACAGCTCAGTACATGTCACATATATGACATACACATGTATTTGTATAACCTTGCAGTTATACATGATGATAAATGTGCAAGTGCTCATTACCAGACCAAAAACATCAATCTACCAATAAAACAACACAACACAGGCCACATTTTTCAGTTGAAGATCATAAGGCATTCTGACTAATGGCCATCTAATTTTCTAGCCCCAGCCTTCAGATTCCTTCCTGCCATGGATAAACAGCACCAGGTGCACACAACAAAGAAATTAGAGATATTCTGCACATGCTGTAGGACAGCTTATCTAGGTCTTCCCTTTGAGACTGCCAGTACCTTACTACTCCTTTCTAAGGGTTACTTTCTTCCTGCAGTGATGAATAGTGCTACATTTTTTAGCTTGCCAATTACTCTGGAGATTTGATATTAAGTATTTATTAGAGTTCTCAGCTTTTGCTTTTTCTACAGAGAACCTAATGGATGGTTTGGGAGTATTTTAAAAGTGACTCCATTCACTGAGACCCTCTTTACCCTATAGAATCGTAAGAGGAAAATGCTCTTGCCCATCAGCACACACACAAAGCCACTCTCTGGCCTTACACTCATTAAGAATTACAAAAAGGAGTTCAGCAACAATCAGTATTACTGAGGTACAACCTGCAGTTCACTTGCCTTTAACTTTGAACATTATTACCTGAGAATTAATTAAACAGTACACTTCCCTCCCCTGTAATAGCTGCTGTTTCCATGGCATTCTGCCCTTACATACCTTACTTGTGAATTTTAAGATACATAATTTAAGCCATAGCTTTCATATGCAGCCCATTATACATCAAACACTACAGTGCTGCCAGTTCCAGGTGACTGTCATTCACCAGTAACCAGTGAAACCTAAACACAGCAGCCAAAGCTTCTTGCTGGTAAATCCAGCCCAGATTACCAGCTGACAGCACAAACAGCACTCCAGTAGGTGATATAACAGGTATGTGGGTCTAGAAATAAACACTGAGGCATCTCTCCATTCCAAGCAGCTCTAGTTTACCAAGCCCACAAGCACAGAAAACTCTGGCTGCATCACCAGCTCCTCTTCCACCAGCTCCAGGTTACTGCTGTGTGGGAAGAACAGCAGCAAGAGGGGACAAAAAAGAACTTGTATGGATGAACATTGCAATTTTGGTAACAAGCTGCTGGAAGTTTGAGTTTAGCTCAGGTTTCACATGAAAAATAATTCTGAAATGCACCCTCAAATGAATATGTGTTTCCAGCTAAATAGGTACCAAATAAGATGCCCATCTGCTCAGCCAACAATACCAAATTCATGGCAGAAAGGAGAGTTGGCTCTCCCTGGACCTCACTGTGTCCCTACTCCAACTGCAGACAGTGCAAAGTTTGCAAGATTCTACCCCTTGGTAGAGCAAGTTCTGCTCTGGCCTAGACCTAACATCTGTCACAGTCTCCATCTGTTTATTCTGTTGTTAAAAGATCTAAGAAAATTAATCCTTAACATTTAATGACAAACCACCATCACTATTAAATGTTCTTGCTTAAAACAAACAAACAAACCCCAGCAATTCCTAGACTATCATATTATTATTTTTCCACCTACTGCATCCAGTACTGGGCATTTAAAAAAAAAAAAAAGCCTGACATTTCCAAGTTGTTATCTCCAGTTCCATACCTGTTACAATATTCCTCAACAGTAGCTAACATTTTTACTGGAAAATTCTGTTATTAACAACACATTCCGTGTTCAGAGTCAACATGTCCAGGTTATAAGGTAAAACAAGATTTACCTCATCAGATGCAAAAAATTTTCTTGCCTAATATGACTTATCACACCACTTAAGACTAGACTAGCTTAAAGAATTTACACTGCTTCAAGAACAGCTACATGATCCATATGGATATCCACATAACCACATTATCACTGTCAGACACACCATGCCAGAACTTCCACTGACTTCAACACAAAAATGTGTGTTCCTACACATCAGCCTTTCAAACTTCAGCACATAAGCACCAGCCACGTTTGGAACATCTAAACGCAGTCCTCACACATCTGAAATGTACTTGCTGATGGTGTATATTTGTTTCTTTTTATTTCCATAGCAGAAGATAAAATCTAATTGCCACTAGTTAAAGTAAACGAAAGTTGAAAACAAGTATCATTACTGCTCCTAAACCATTGATAAGAAGCGAGAATTCCTAAAAACAAATCACGCTTCACACTCCTGCATGTAACACTTCTCAGTCAGAACTGCCAAAATTATGGGCATGTTATTACCACACATAAAATCATACTTACATTTCGATTAAATTTTGTGAAGGAATGATGCATATAAAACCTGTGCATGTAAACAATTGCAGTATTTATCGTAAGCTGAGATCTGCAAGATTCAATGAAGGAAACACTACATATTGAGAGAATTGCCTACAAGAACTGAAAGCGACGCGCTTTCCACATCAATCACTGCTCTCAACATACTGTCTTCAGCCGAAAATGGATTAGGGACGTGACACTTCAGAACTTAACTGATATTAACACATCCTTAACTGATATTAACACGTATCGTTCCCATCTGTTTCGCAGACCATGTGGAGATTCCTACGCCAGGCTCCCCACGGTCACCCAAGGAATGAAAACTCCTCAATGGGCGACACGCACTGAAACACTCTCTCAAGTGCTTTTGTTTGGTCCCAATTCAACTATTTCAGTAAGGAACCTGAGGGCTTGGCCTTGCTCTGATCGATTTTTTTTTTCCTTTAAAAAAATCACACTAAAGAATGGCTAAAGCGGAGTTGCCCGTTTCGGGTAAAACGGGTCTGCGGGCAATGGGGATTTAGTTCCGAAGTGCCCGCGCCGCAGCTCGGGCCCCAGCGCGGCTGAGGGGGCAGGTGGGGAGCGAGTCCCTCAGCGCCGACAAAGAGCGCGGCGCGGGGGCTTCGCCA
>JAHLSL010000051.1:5371262-5391463 GCA_025920805.1 Petroica traversi
GAGGGATCGGGGCCGTGAGGGATCGGGGCCGTGAGGGGACGGGGCCGTGAGGGATCGGGGCCGTGAGGGGATGGAGCTCTGAGGGGATGGAGCTCTGAGGGGAGCGGCCATGGCGGCCGGGGAGCCGTGAGGGGATGGAGCCCTGAGGGATCGGGGCCCTGAGGGGACGGGGCCGTGAGGGGACGGAGCCCTGAGGGGATGGAGCCCTGAGGGATGGGGGCCCTGAGGGGAGCGGCCATGGCGGCCGGGGAGCCGTGAGGGGACGGGGCCCTGAGGGGATGGAGCCCTGAAGGGACGGGGCCGTGAGGGATCGGGGCCGTGAGGGATCGGGGCCCTGAGGGATCGGGGCCGTGAGGGGATGGAGCCCTGAGGGATCGGGACCGTGAAGGATCGGGGCCGTGAGGGATCGGGACCGTGAGGGGAAGGGGCCGTGAGGGGACTTGCCATGGCGGCCGGGGAGCCATGAGGGGACGGGGCTATGAGGGGACGGGACCGTGAGGGGATGGAGCCCTGAGGGGAGCGGCCATGGCGGCCGAGGGGCCGTGAAGGGACGGGGCCCTGACGGGACGGGGCCGCGAGGGATCGGGGCTCTGAGGCGATGGAGCCGTGAGGGGATGGAGCTCTGGCGGCTGGAACGGGCCTTGGAGGTCACCGAGTGCCACCGTTAGCCCCGCACCGCCACTGTCACCCCTACGAACCAGTAACCCCATTGCCCAGTGCCAGGGTTGAGCAGCTTGAAACACCTCCAGGGATGCTGGCTCCACCGCCTCCCTGGATGACCTGCCCCATTGCCTGGGCACCCTATAACTGGGTAGCTATTTCATACCATAGTTAAATATCTAATCTCGGTCTGGTTACCTTTATCTTAATGAAGTGGAAAAAAAGACTAAAAGTGTTAGAAGTAAGGATTCATTTTTTAAATGTAAGGAAATTGCAGAACAGCCTACTTGGAGCAGGACGTGGAAAGGGAGGAAAGAAGGAAAGATTTAGAATGCACAACTAGTTCCTGGAAAATTCCCCTCTGCTGGCAGTATCAGCATGTAGACACTTGAGAAACGCCTAAGAAAATTAGAGACCTTGTGTCATTGCAGATGAGCAGCTCCAGCATGTCTGTGATTTCTCCTGCAGTGAGCAAGATGTTCTCACTGAGCACTCTGTACTGTTAAGGATTTTCAGTAGTGGCTTGAGCTTATGGATTCAGGGTTCAAAGGGTGCAAAAAGGGATTTAAAGTTCTGATCATCCTGGATGAAAATGAGAGCTCCAAGTGTTCTGCTCATGTTTAGTACGTCCCACTACCAGTCTGCAGTGGCTTTTTTCACCTGAGGTTACCTCACAATGAGTTCTTTTACAGCTTCAGTGCCAATTTTATACAAGTAGCTGTAATTTTATAACTAGACCCCACAGAATACTGATGAAATATACAGATATATAATGCAGCACAGACACGAATTACCTGCCTGATCTTCCCAATTGTACATCATTTGAAGGTCCTGCATGTGCAGAGGAAATTCAACCTCAAAGACTTCTCATGTAATTAGCTGATCTTCAACTTCCTATTTTTGTGTCTGTAACAATCGAGGTACAATGTTTTACCTCATGTTTAAATCACTGTAGGAAGCTCATGGAGTTTGGGTGTTCAACTTAGATTCTTTATTCCTGCAGTAATTGGTGGATGAGTATTAACAATGTTCTCATCTGACTGCAATTAGAATTTTACATTAGCTTTGTTAATGAACTGAAAAGATGGAGGGAAGATTATATATCCCTGTCTTAAAAATTTTAACATATCAAGAATAGGTAGAATATCATTAAATAATGACAGTGCATAATGAATATGATTTATGCAGGGTATGCACATTAATTAACTCCCATGCAGGGTACTGCAATCACCCATTTAGTCACAGGTTAGGGTAATTAAATACTGATCTTGCCATTGGAGAGGCTCCAGACCTTGGTCCCCAAAGATGTGACATTGCATTTTCACTAACTTAACTAGTTTCATTCATAAAAAAATCGAAGAATTAATCCAATTAAAATGTATTGGAGGAATCACAATGTATTTTCCTCCCAAATCCATTTAAACATCTGTAAGAATCATGTATAGTGAAGGGAAATAAATGAGAATGAAGTAGCTTTTCAGCTATGAAATTTAATTAAAACAATCTGAAAAATCATACATGCTGAGAACTCAATGCTTGCGTGTGGATATTGAAATAAAATAGTCAACAGAAGTCTTGTGAACCCTAGGACAATAAATATTGTTAAAGCTATTTTGTGGCTCTTCTTTCCCTCTTACATGATATTCTAAACTTCTTGAGCTGCTGACTACTTCAGGTCCAGCTACTGAACTAAGCTTTTTTGTTTTGTTTTGTTGCGGGTTTTTTTTGTTTGTTTTTTTGTTGTTTTTGGTTTTGTTTTTTTTTGGGGGGTGGGTTTGACACTGTAAAGAGGGACAGAGCTTTCTTTGTAGTCCAGTGTAGGCTGGGATCAGCAGGACCTGCTGATGTTCAACATCCTTCAGGTTCAGTCTGTGACAGTTATGGCCTGAGCTAAAAACAACTTGTGTCTAATATTGTTTTGCCTGGAATGTTCCAAGGCTGAACAGAAGAGTGGTGACAGCACACGTAGCCAGCAAATGTTCCCATGAGAACAAAGGCTGTAAGTGCTAATCCACATTTTTCTCACTGGTACAAAGTCCTCTTGGGAGGAGATGCCTGTGCCCTCTGGATAACAATGAAAACCTGTTCAATCAATAGTCTATACAGCAAACCATCTTTCCATTCCTAGAGCAGGACTCAGGCTAGGGGGAACATTAGCACTTCAACATTTAAAGTATCCAACCTTACTTTTAGGAAGCATTTTGTAAGGAATAGAACATTAACCCCTACTGTTGCTAAACACTGGTATTTATTGTGACAGTGACACACCAGGTATTACCCACACAAATACATTGTTTCTGCACCTACAACCATATTGCTCACATGGTTTCTGATGAATAAGTTCCCAGTGGTGTAGGTGGCAGCACAAATGTAAAGTCCCCACACAGACCTTTTCCATCCTATCACAACATTGACAAAGCCTGAGTGCACCTGCCGTGCTGAGCTCAGTGTGCTGTGCTGCACTTTCCAGCAGTGGGTAAAGGCAAATGTTGCCTTTTGGTGGGCATTAACATTGTGTAAATTCTGTTTTAAGATTCTATTTGTCCATTATAACAAAGAGAGAAATACAGCAGGTACATAATTTTCTCAGCTATTTCCTTCCTGAGAATCAAGTTCTAATAACGTGGCATTGATTAGAATTCAAAGATTCTTATTACAACTGCAAAAGATGAAACCTCTCCTTTCTTATGAAAGCAGGAATTTCAGAGTTGTTTGAAGACAGCCTACATCCTCAGGCAATACCTGTGCATATCCATTTCCAGTACCTTGCTTTTGTTTTGGAAAGAACAGGAGACTGTCAGATAATTGTCATTTTTATTTTTCACGTGTACAATTGCACATGCCAATAGAAATATCCCTAAGGATATTATTTCCGAAGTTCAGCCACTTTAGTACTTCATAATTATTCAAATTGTTTTCTGCTAAGGCCCAAAAATTCCAGAGCATTTCCAGCCTTGAGTTTATCCTGTAAAAACAAAAGACACACATGTTTATGCTTAGCTCATACTTGACTCAAATGGTTTAATTGTGCTTTAAAAGGATCTGCTGCAAAGACAATGAAGGGCCTCTTCCAGTCTTTGCAGGAATCAGTGTCTGCACTGAGTTTTCAGTTTTATCTCATGTCTCAAATAGAGACTTAAAGAGGAGGGAAAACACCCTCAAATTTAAAATTCATACCTTCAGTTTATGGTCAAAATCATCCATTGAATCAATCAATTTTCCAGGTTCCAGTTCCCCAAGTGGAAAAGGGTAATCTGTCCCCAAAATAACTTTGTCCTGGTAATTAAAAAAATATTGTACATTTTGTAGTAACATAAAACAACAGAGTTTAAGTAATATGAATATTAGTGTACACAATATTATAGTAACATTATTATGTTTTAAACTTATACATTTAAATTTTTTCAGATTGTAAATTTCTTTTTAACTAACATTGAACAATAGGGCACATGTTTTCTGGAATGTGAAATGAACTACAGGAGATTATATGAATGTGTTGGAGTGATTTAATTATGAAAATGACTATGAAAATTGTAATTTCCACTAGGAAAAGAACAAAGCTTGAAAACAATATCTCAAGATTTTGTTGGATTAATTTAATTTGGAAAAAAATGCAGGTTGTTTGTTAATAATTTTTGTGGTGTCTGACTGAAGTTACGGTATTTTAATTCTGATAAACTGAAATTTCAAATTTAAAATCCCGGCCCTGTGGTGTGTCTGTAGCTTGGGGGAATAAAACAAAATTAGGAATTTCCTGCTCAGATGGATTTTCTGTGCTGGTTTGAAAGGTAACAGCCCCTGCAATTGGTCTGCCTAAACTGCGATGATTAATCTCGGTGAAGTGTTGCCATAACTAAATGGCCAAGAAAGGATACACAGAATTCTTCCTTCTGAGTTTTGACTTATTCATTCATTTTGACTTATGCTCTGCACTTTTGTGTGGAGTACAGAATTTGAATGAGACTTTTGGATACATTTCTTTAAGAATATCAAGAAGTTCTCCACCAAACTCGGAAAAGATGCTTGGAGTTGCAGTCAAGAATTTGAAATTTTTGGCTAAATACACCCACACAAATTTAAAATTATTAATGGGTGAGAAAAACATGTAATAATAAATACAAAACAATAAAATTTATCTTCTCTATACTACTTTAAAAGGTGTAATAATGACAGTAGAGTACTACTGAAAGCATGATACAGTGTAGAATTATTACAACTACTTAAAGAAAAAATTAATTTAACTGGTATTCAACTTCAGATAACAAAACCTAAATCTCATTTACAAAATTTCACATATTTCTGGAAGTCTGCAGATTTTAAAAGATGTCACTGTCTTTGGCTGGGAGTGGAAATTAACTGTGGGTTTGAAACACATACCTGAAAATTTCGGTGACATGATATGATTTGTTTCTGAGAGTAACTCAGTGAACAGAAAATTCAATAAAAATCTGTGTGCAACATCCCTGATATCAGAGATGAAAAGAAATGGGCAGATTTTCATTAGGACCACATTGTTACAGGCTCATTTTCTCTCTGGAATGATACTTCCCCATTTTATCAGCCTTGGAGAGTGCACACTGCCAACTCTCTTGGTTTTATCAAAAGTCTGATGTCCTTTAGGCTTCATCTCCTGCAGACAGGAGTATTTGAAAAACCACAGTTTTCATTAAAAATATATGTTTTTAAATATCTCACGGATTTAAGGTTGAAATGATGAATATTGAAAGCTTGTTATAATGTTTGAACTCTCTTACCAGAGTTCAATACTGAAATAGAGTGAAGAAAACACCATTCAGTTATTTTCTGAAATGGTTTGTTTTTCTTCGTTATCAAATGCTTTTTAAAAAAAAATTTTAATCTCCACTAGATGTCACCCAAAAGTCTCTGAAAGAACCCACAGAAACCTTTACCCAAAATCTAAACTGAAGAGACACATTCTATTGTTCTCTGCTATATAGCTGTGTTCTAATTTATTGTGGAAGACTTGCCACAAGATTATCATAGGAGAATTTACTCCCTTTGTCTAATAAATCCAGTTCTGAGCATAGACTAAACATGAGATTTGGATGTGTGCACTTTGAAGCAACTAAATGTATTCTTTTGTTTATACTATTCCATTAAATACTAAGATGCTTTATTCAGACAAGAAAAACAAATGCCATGTATTTTATGATAAAAAAACCTAAAAAACATACCAGGTTAATATGAGAAAGTAGATTTCTAAGCAAAAGAGAAGGAAATACAGAATTTGCTCATCTGTTTAATAGGGAAAGTCAGGTAAGACAGGAATGTTTGTGTATTATTTACATCTCCTGTATGTTAAACCAGAAAGAAATCCCACACCCACACTGGAATAATGTATCTTTTTTTTTTTCTTCTCTTTGTAGATATATTTTCCCCTCTATTTGAAAGTATTTCACAGCTAATCATGGGATCTATTCATTAGTAGCAAAATCAGGAACTGTAAATCAGTAAGAAAAATTCAGAAGCAGCATTCTTGCTGTGCTCCCAGTGATCTTGGGCTATTCATTTGCACTCTTTGGGCTTCAGTTTTGCACCCATGTATAAAATGGGGGTTGCAATACCTGTCTTTAGCAACCAGCTAAAGTGAAGCCTCTGCAGATGAACAATGCTCCTGGCATAAGTGAGGTACTGTTATATTATTCCAAACCATATCAACTGAGTCAATTTTCCCTGGAAGATTTGGAGGTCGATTCCTTAATTAGCACATCTCTCCTATTAGAGAGGTACATGGGGCTTATGATTAACCTCAGTGGACCCTCCTGCTCAGCACAACTTTTTGCACAGTAATAGGGACCCAAATCTGAAAATGGATCTCAAAAGCTTTAGGCATTACTTCATCCTCTTACATAAGGAAAAATTGTGTTTGCCTTGAATTTCACCTTCTTTTTGTACCCTGATACATCTAAAAAAAAAGCCCAGAGTGCTGCAGCCAGTTCATCTCCAACTTCTGGCCAGAGAGTGCTGTGCCTTTGTGTGATGGCTCTGGAGGAATCACCATGGGAAGTTTTTGCAGAGATGCACTGAATCATTTAATCCCATGGCAGCCCAGTTCTTCCCTTTTTATATCCAGCAACATTGGCGACTTTGTGTTTATTTGCATTCACCTCATGCTACCTCATCACAGGGAGAGCAAAGCACTGCAGTGATTCCAAACTCTTACAGAATTCCTTCTGTCCCCAGTTAACCTGCACCCCAAACCAAGAGGGGATGAGCTGAAGTGGACAGGACTCATCTCAGCTGTCAGTGGATTTTAACACTGATCAGCTCCAGGCCAGAACACCACTCTGGTGCCAGGCAGTGGCAGCTCCCCAGGGACACCAAGCCAAGTCCAAGCACATCTTCACACACACTGTGCCCTTCCTGCACAGCTCTGAGCTGCTCTCTGGAGAGCTGGCCTATTTCAAACCTCCAGCTCACAAAGTTTCAGTGACTCGATCACATTGTTTTTAGCCCAGCATTTGTTAATCTTATATGTGTTGCTCTGCCAACACATGACTGCACTGGAAGTGCTGGGATAATTGGAGTTTCTTTAAGCATTTGACTCATGGAAAGGTGTTATGTGAGTGTCAACTTTCCTTAGAAAAAGAAGGAATTTTTAAATCTTCAATTTATAAAGTTTGAAATTGTGGTGTGAACATTTTTGTTTTCAAGGATAAGACACCTAAGGCTATTGAAAAGAGAAAGAAAATTCATCTGAGTGCTGAAAACATTTATGGTTTTGGTATCTGACTCATGACTTTTCAGCACTGGGATTCCACCTGGTGTCACATTGTTTGAGCTCAAAATACTCAGAGGAGAATTAAAGAAGACACCAACATCCTGTGTACTATGCTGGCCAAATTTATTGTGTTAAGATTCTTAATTTTGCAAGTCTGTTGACAAAATAAATAGGACACAGGCTAATGCTGAGTGACTTTTAGATTATCAAATTACTGTCCAAAATCTCTCTCTCCTCAAAGAACTCAATTCCAGTTGCAAAGACTAATCATGACCAGAGTCTACGTGTATCTTCTTAGGATGCAAGGTAGAGAAATGAACGTGTTGTGCAAAGACAGCAGCTTTCCCATATCAGCAGTAGTTTAGAGCAGCCTTGAAATGCAAAGCTGACTCTAAAGCAGAAGTGCCCTGAGTTTTGTGTGCTACAGACAGGAAAGTTCAGCAATGTTTTCAGTATCCTGTTTTACTTTCCCTCCTGCTTTGCTCTTGACATCTACAGTTCAGCTTAGCAGATTCAGATCACAAAAAGAATCTGTGGCCTCAGCCAGGCTGAGTCACACAGCTGCTAATTTACCAAGGTCTTTCTAACAATGGCAAAACATCTCTCCCTACATTTTAAATTGGGAAAAAGGAAACAAGCAAGTGATCTTTTCTCCTTGCACTGGCAATTTAAAATTCAAGAGCTAGACTAATCCTTGTGTACTGGAACTGCATGATTTCCTGTATTAAACCCACCATTTCAATAAATCCATACAGTAAAAGCATTATCAGCATGGCAGAAGCCCATCTATGTCACTGGTGAAGATGTCTTTTCCTGCTTTCTTCTTCTCCTTTTGCTGTTTCCTAGAAAATTAACTGAAGAATGACTCACCCACTTCTGGAAGCACTCAAACTCACCTCTCCTACTACACTTGTTAGCAGCCTTAGTGCCCCACGGTCGTGGACAAGAGAGTCTGTGTAAAATGAGCCAAGGTATTTTCTTGGATCCACCTTATTGTCCATGGCACACAAATCAGGGCGCACGTTGAACCCGTGGGAGATCCGCCCCACTGTGTATGGGAAAGCTCCACCTGCAAGAGGGAATTTTTAATAACACCAGCTGAAAATGTGTAGGAGGGGGAAAAAGCACTTTATCACCAAAGATCCATAAGTTTTTCTGTCAGCTCTTTAGAAAGAAAGTGCTCTGCACCAGTGGCTTTTTAACTTCATTAGCTTCTTTCTCTATTTTTCTCACTTCTCCACTACTGTGATGCCCAAATTCCTCCTGCTGCTTCCTCGTCCCTTTCCTTAAACCACCTGCTGCCTCCCCTTCCTCCTTGTTTCCCTTAAAGGCTGCTGCACCACTTCAAACCCTCCAGGACAGAGAGTGTTCACAAAAGCAGCTGGTCTGTCAGACTGTCTTCTTTGGGGTAATAGTGCTCAGCTGGTGGCAGCTTCACGTGGTGACCCCATTAGCTGGGATCCCAGGAAATCCAGCAGTGCCATGCTCAGCCAAAGGACAGGAGTTTCACACAGCACACTACTCACCTCCATGTGCAAAGCAAACTTTCAGCTTAGGGAATTTCTCAAAAATTCCTCCCATAATCATGGAGCAAATGGCCATGGTTGTTTCTGTTGGCATGCCTAAGAAGAAAAACATATTAATTGTATAAGAGCTTTACTTTTTAAGCTTCCTATTTGATTTCAAATGTTATTTCCATTTTCTTCCATTAGCCTTGAATCTACTGCAAAAGTAATAGTTGCAGGGCAGGTGCCAGAGGTTATGTATTATTTCTACTGGGGTGGCACAAAGTTGAACTTTAATTAACTGAAATGGAGACATTGGCCTGGAAGTGAAGATTTTCTGAATTCTAAGTCCAGTTTTTACTCCATACCACTAGGAGAGATGATGGACAGGGTATGTCCTGAGATACCCAGTGCAGGCCTGATTCCCATTGTCCTTGCTCAAAGACAAGTCTGGAACATGTCAGGGTGTCTTCTCACCTCTGCCTGGGGGTTTCTTTTGTGTGGAAAGTGGGGCAGATACGTTGGTGGATATTCCAACGTGGATTTGGGGTTTAGCATTGACATGATGCCAGATCCTACAGTTTAGAACCAGCCTGTGTCTCTCTTTGCTGCTGACTGAGTTGGATGTCCAGAGTTAGGAACAGAACAGGAATTTAGGTTCTTCCAGGAGGCCTCAGTTTCTGATCACACCCAACATATTTAGAATATCATGCCATTTGAAACACCCAGCTTCAGACATGCAGCTTGAAATTAGGAACTGAGTTCCCCTCATCTATGGGGGAAACATCTATCCAGCTGAAAGGATTATGTTTCATCAGTGTTTTACCATATGCTCAGATGCAAAACCTTATAAGGCTTAGCAGGAAATATTTTATTTACACTTTGTTAAGCAGATGCAATAATTTTATTTTCCTCTTAGATCTTTATTGTTGAGTCTGCTCAGATTAAGACTAACTCATATTGTTTTAAGATAATGTACTGATGACTGGGACAGCAGGTTTTCCAAGCAGAATGTGTATTATATGTATGTTGTGTATATTTTTCAGAACTGGTGGCAAAATACATGAGGGTAGAATCAGGTCTAAACATTTCTGGGCAGCAGAAATATCCTGTTCCTGCTATTCAGTGTTATGATTGACCTATCAGATGAGGAAAAAACAGAAGCTAGACAAAATCCTACATCTATGGAGAGCTTTCAAAGTCCCTGTTGTTTCATCTATAGTTATGTAAAGTTAGATTTATTTCCTCGCTGATCAAGCTGTTTCTAAGAAATAACCCAAGAAATTCTAGGAAGCAATGTTTGGTTTTTCTTACTCCTTCATTTGCTCCTCTTATTTTTGAGCTCATTTCCGAGATGATTCACTTCTTCCTAGTTATCTACTCTTTGTATTTAGGACAAAAGAGAATACTATACTCTGTTGCTAGTCCGAATAATTTTAATTCTAAGTATTTAAAAGAGAAACTAAACAAGCTTAAAAACAAATGACTGCTGAGTTTACACAACAAACTTAATTGTAATACTAGATTATAAAAAAAGGAAGTTTGACAGAAAAACGATGTAATTTTTCTCTGCACTTGTACTTTACTTGGCAAGAATCTCCTGGGCATAATCCAGTTCATAAATGTAGGTTAAGCAGAGTAAATATACACTTACCTATTAGCCAGGGAAACCAATATTTGGACATCCTCCCATCTATCTGCATGTCCCAAGGATGCACAAAGAGACAGCAATTTAATTTCTCAGCAGCCTGCAGCAAAAAGAAAAACTCTAAATCTGGACTAATCACAGCAAAATGCATCTTGGATCTTAGTCAGGCTTTTAAATGACCTGCAAATCTGAACTGAGCAGTAGCAGCAGTAATGAAAATAGGCCCACAAATAAGAGCAATAAGCAATACTTGGCTTTTTACTCCTCTGGGCTGTATTCTGAAGTCCTCACTCATTTTCACAGCTCTTCCTGTGACTGCAGGACTGGAAGCAGAGATCATAAGATCTCTTTAGTGAGCCAAGTGTTTCTCAGAATAATGCAGTACAAAAATGCTTTTCCAGCTCTGTTTGACAGCCCTCCTGTAGTATGAAACTCATTCAAGCAAACATTTATTTTGGTTTCATTACACATATGAGAATGAATTCTCAGAATGTCTTACAGAATCTTTTTAGGATGGTTTTGCAGAATTGTTCCAGCTGCATTCAGAAATGTTAATTGAGTTGCACTACATTTGTCCCCTTTGGCCCTCTGCCCGTCTTAAAAAAAGTTAAAATATTCCCAGTGCTTCTTAAGGCTGCAAAATCTGGCTGTATTCTGATCAATAATCCACCTCTACACAAGTATGGTAATTTTTCCAAAACTACTGACATCTTTGGAAAGGAAAACAGAAGACCAGTGTTGAATGCTGACTGTGTAATTTAACTGTGCTTAAATTTAAATACACAGTCATAGGAGCCATTCATATGCTTAACCAGGATTTAGCAGCTTCGTTTTGTCAGATGTATTTCTGGACACGCTCTTGTTGCTAAGGAGATTATCACACATTTGAAAAATTTGGGTTTATTTACCCCTACGTGCATAAATAAAAGCTGCAACTTTTGGATCGTGGAGAATAATTGCCATCTACATTTGTAAACTAAAAATAGCAGTTCAATAACTGGCCTGGTAGTTTGGCAAAGTTCATTATCCAGTATGACTTAATTTCATAATCTGTATTTTCCAGAGATGCTTCTAAAAATGAAAGAGGTTACTTCCTACATGTGTGAAACACAAGTTGAAGGATTTACAGTATGAGAGAGAGATCCCAGAACAAGAGAGAGAGCTCAGAGGCAGAGAGATGTGGAGTTACTGGAGAGAATCCCAAGATGATGAAGGGACTGAGCATCTCTCCTGCTGGGAAATGCTGAGAGAACTGGGACTGTTTGACCTCAAGGAGAGAGGTTCAGGGGAGATCAGGGAACATCAGGTTGCCCAGAGGGATTGTGGAGTTCTCATCCTTGGAGCTATTTAAAAGCCACCTGGGCATGGTCCTGGGATCTGGCTGAGGGTGGTTCTGCTTGAGCAGGGGTTGGTGCAGGCCCCTCCCCAGCTCAGCCATGCTGTGATTCCATAGGGTGGGATCTCCAAGAGCAGGTGTTGCTATCTGACTGTACATGGCTGTGAGAACAAACACTCCAGGTGCTGCACCCACAGATACAGCAGTGGAATACACTGAGCACTCTGCAAAACAACCTCTGGGAATCAATTCCAGCTGACAGCTCTAATAACCTGAGAAACAGATTCAGAATGGACATTGATTAAGCACCTCATTTAGACAAATGACCACCCTCGTCTGGACCTCAGGCTATTTAAGAAATGCTATCTGTTAATTAGTTTGATAATCAATGCATTCAGTTTGGAACTTTTGGTCCTGTTTACTTATTTCTGTGTGGTACTTTGGTGCTATAGGTACCTCTGATAATCTCAGGGAATTTTTAAATTATTTCAGTAGGATTGGATACAGTAGCTTGAACTCAAATGCAAATAGCGCAGAAATGCTTTATTTGATACTGAGTTTATCCTCACAAATCAAGAAGGGAGGTGTACAGTGAGAACTCCTATAATAAACCAAAATTTGTTATTCATTATTATAAAATATGCCTCAGAGTGTTAAATGTTGTATTATTGCCATTCTATCCTTTAATGAATTATCATTTCCAATTAAAGCTGAGTCTCTCTGATCACTAAGCAGATTCGAAGGCTCAAATGACTGAATGTGCTCCAAGATATTTTTAGTCACACTTCCATATCCCAGTATTCCCCCAAAGAAGGAAATATTACTACTCACAGCATAAATATCATAGAGCTCTGGGGCGTTCAGGTCCCACTCATTGATGTGAGATCCTATCTGCACTCCAGGGAACCCAAGCTCATTCACACAGCGATGCATTTCCTTCACAGCCAGCTCAGGAGCTTGCAGAGGCAACGTGCCCAGCCCAATGAACCTCTTGGGGTGCTTTTTCACTGTGGCAGCCAAGTCATTATTTAATATCTGGGCGAGATCTAAAGTGTCCTGAGGTTTGGCCTGGTAAGATACGAAGCAGAACAGTACAT
Source organism: Petroica traversi (assembly GCA_025920805.1). Taxonomy (NCBI): domain Eukaryota; kingdom Metazoa; phylum Chordata; class Aves; order Passeriformes; family Petroicidae; genus Petroica; species Petroica traversi. The sequence goes on from JAHLSL010000051.1 coordinate 5,384,251, forward strand.
TTAAATATAGTTCTCAAATGTTATCACCTTTGGAAGTTGTTGGATAAATGTCATTGCAAACAACTGATAGAGTGTGAACCCAAATTTGCTTTACAGCTCTGAATAGCTGGGAACCAGCAGGGCTAAATTCTGCCTCTCTTGAAGACCTCTGGGTGCAGTTCTGCTCTTTCTCTTGAATATTTTATCAGCTGCTGTTGCCTTTACTGCTCAGGATGAGTGTAATAAAGCCCAGGTTGCTGATGCATGTAAGTACCTGGTCTTTTGTGTAAAGCAGTCCCCTGGTTTTGTTTATTCCAATGCAAAAACCTCAGTATATAATTTTTATACATAGCAATGAATTTTTACTCTCCTACTACTGGAGCTGAAGAAATAAAAATAAGAAATGTGAGATGCTGGGGCATGCAAATTCTGCAGAGAAAGCTTGAACAAACTTCTCTAACATTTAGAAGGAGATGACAACCCTAATTCTAATAAGGAACTGAAATATCCCTACATCAACCTCTGGGGTTTTTTTTCCCTAATACATATTTAATTTTTCCTTGGATACTAGAATAAAATTTTGAAGAGATGCTTCTAACAAGACACTCTGAATACCAGTGGTATTTTTATGTGGGCTGGACCTGTATACATTGCTAAATAGTCACATTCAGAATGGATTTAGAACAGCATTTTGCTGTGTTTTGTCTCCTCAGCCTGTTTTTATTTCTTTGAAGCATTCAAGCTCACCATGTGAGGAGCACAGGAACTTAAATTTGCTCCTGAATTTTAAGATTCAAAGCATTCTAGGTTAATGAGTCCCATGCCACATTTAAAAGAAAGTGGGACAAGGCCACAAATACATCTTTTATGCATTTTTTTTTCCTGATAAAATACTGATTGATGCCTAGCTTTCCTAGAATGTGTACATTTATGTCTGCCTGCTAACCATAGATTCATGTTGTATAATTTTTTTCTCTTCATTTCCAGCTGCCCCCATAAGGCCCCCAGAAGAAATTCAGTTGTTTTGTCCTTTCTCACTGTGTGTGCCCTGGTGTGGAGCTTTGCCTGGACCCTGTTGGCTCTTCTCATACCTGCACTCCTTCTTTGCCTTTTTCACAGCAGAACAATTCTAGTGCCTACTTCAATTCCTAGGAAGATGCATTTGTATTTTAAAAATGTTGCTACATATGAATCACAAAATATGTTATTAGGAACCTACCCAGTAGCTGAACATCACAGGGACTGTGGACAGGACTTGGACAGTGACTCCTGAGTAAGAAAAAGCAAATATTAATGTTTCCTTTTTATTGTCTGTTTTTGATAAAATGTCACAAATAAGAAAGTATTTTGGTTTGGGAAGCAGAATGTAAAAGCTTTAATGATTTAACAGTGACATAGACACTTTTTTTTTTTTTAATTAAGGTTAATGGCAATAGACCTCATAGTGCATCAATTTATTAGGATTTTGATATTTCTTGCTAAGTAGAAAAAAACCCCACTTCCGTATTCATACTAGATAATTTGTGAAGTTAGGTTTGTTGATTTTAGAAGTATTTAGTATACAAGTGTACAAACAATTAAAATAGCAATTTAACATTATTCTCAAAGTGACATTAACCCAATAGAATACACAAACTGAAGTTTACTTTGGGGTCCCATTTTTCATATATACTAAATAAATAAATGAATTAGCCCAAAGATAAATAACATTTTGTTAACAGTGGTCGTTAAACAATGTTTTCCTAAGTGTTCCCAAAGCTATATTGTGTTAGGTTTCATTCATCTCGTGTCTGGACTACTGAGCTTGTAAATACAAGAAAATCTGCCTGTTTTCAGAAATAACTTTGACATTAAAATTAAAAATAATTAAATCCTTGTTGTTTTGTTTCTGCTCAAACACAAATCTGTATCATAGTGTTGTGTGTGACAGGATACAAGAGGGAAAACAACAAACCTGGCAGACAAACAAAATAAACAATAAACTATAATTAGGACTTTACAAAACAGTTACATGCAAAACTGTTTGGTTTTGCTTTATTTTTTTTTTAAATTTTTGATCTGTTTGTTGTACTTTAAAAATTTAACTTGGTTGTTATTAGTGAAACTACCTGAACAAAAGATGGCAGCAAAAACTCTAAGAGAATGAACTCCAGGAGAAATCTAAGACAATGATTTGCCAAAATATTTGAATGATTAAAATAATTTATCCTCCTACCAGAAGTTTAAGCAAGAAACAAGAGGAGAAGCTGGGTCAGATTGCTACAAGATCTGATTCATATTATGAACAGCAGCAATGATTTAGGGATTAGGTCTGCAAAATCACATAAATATTGAAGTACAGCCCAAACTGGATCATCCACCAATATGGACACTTGATTATTCTGTTGAGAACATTCTCCATGTTTTCCACAATAAACATTTTATCTGCTCTCAATCCATTTTTACACTTCTGAGCAAATTTAACACAAACCTCAAAGATACATTTCCAAGCTGACTGTTCTAGACTTTAGCTTTAGGAAGAAGAATCAGCTCAGAAAAGCCTCGACTTTTTTACCCTCTTCAGAGGGTTTTACAAAGGAGAAAATAACACGGAAATGCTGTTAGGATGGACTGATACATTTTCTCAAACAAAATTGTGGTGCTTTGTGTCACAGAACTGTGATGTTAATTACTTTTACAGCTTTTTTTATTGAGTTACATGGAGAGCTTGTTTTATTGAGTGGCTCAAGACAGAAGTATGTACATCAATTAGACCTAGGACTTATCATTAGGAGAATTAATTGAGCCTCTTTGGTCCATTGGAGACCATTTCTTATCACTGGCAAGATTTCTTGGGCATTGCACAAAAAAAAGCCTTTTAGCAACCAATCTGTAAGTTATCCCTCTGAATTAAAAATTCCTTTCAGTGACTGATTCTGGTTTTGTTCAGCTGGGAGACTCCTTGCATCTTTGTCCCAAAATTATGCCATGTTTGGAGGTTAAATTTTTGGGTAGAATCTCTCTCAGCCTGTGTTACAGAAAGCAATCTTTGAACTAAGTAGCTACAGCTTTCTAAACAAAAAGGAATAAATGTGGTCCATAGTCTTTATCATTAGCTGAGAAATAAGGATGAAAGAATGAAAAACACCAAGGCCTTTTTTTCTCCCCCCCTCACATAATTAATTGGCTGATGCCTTAAGTTTGGGGTGCTGTAATAAAAAGGGACATTTTTAGGGCACAAGTCACCAGATGGTGCTGTAACATACAGGTTTAGATGTTTTTTAACCCAGCAAGCACTGTTCAGTTCATGGAGAAATATTCTGATGCTGCTTTTTTTTTTTTTTTTTTCTTTTCTGAGAGCTGCTGCAAAAATTTGAAAAAAAATCCTCCTGTGTTTTCCCTTTGTCTAGAACAAATATATGGGGCATAACTGTTTTGTAGAAATTTGCCGTTAGGGCTGAGGGAAATATCTGAAAGAGAAAGATGCCCACAGGCTATTTATGATGCACTCTGTGGCTGAGTGATTTGGTAATCCCCAAAATCCCTGAGCTAACTCAGAGAAACCTTATTGTGTAGTCAAGGCATATTCTGTGTTTCTGTGACAAGGTAGCATATTTCAGAGTTTGCAAAGACTTCCTGGCATTCCCATTCCATGTCTAATGGCTGGAGTTTCAAATACTGCTTTTCCAGGGTGCAAATACTAAAAAAGTAGATGAAAATTACCTAAATTGTGTTTACATAAATTGCCCACTACTGGTGAGTTCCCAAACTGGCCTGTTTTATGAGTTGCACTAAACCTCCCTAAGAAGGATGACCCAGAGTTTCTGCTAACACAGATTCACAGCAGAATTTAGGTTGGAAAAGACCTCTAAGATCATTGATCCAATTCTGCCAAGCCCACCACTGAACCTGCCACATTTACACATCTTTTAAATCCCTTCAGGGGTGGGGACTCCACCAGGGCTATTCCAGGGCTTGACTACAATTTCAGTGAAGAAACTTTTCCTATAATCCAACCTAAACCTTCCCTGGTGCAATTTCAGGCCATTTCTTCTTGTTTATCACTTGTTATCTTGGAGAAGAGATGAACTCCCAGCTGTCTACAACCTCTTTCATGTGCTTGTAGAGGGTGGTAAAGCCTGAGAGGAGGAAACAATAATCATAAAGATGCTACTGATACAACATCTGCTCTTTTAAGCAATTCATGTGTTTGTTCCTTATGAAAAATTGAAGATATTCAGGTTGTGTCTCCTGAGAAAGTGATGTAGGAACTATTCAAGCCTCAATCTAAGAAAAAAATAATCTTTAGTAACATAATGTTTCTCTTATGAGAGTAATTTGGAATGACAGTGTTAATAAGAACTAGTAAAAATAACTGATCAGACTACAAATCCCTTCCCTCAGCCTCAGTTTCCCATCTTACCAACCTTATTTAGGGGCTTGCATGTAACATGATGGAAAATAAACGTGCAAATTTGCCATCTTGTTAAGTTTCTAAATAAGGAAAACTCCCTTTCCTGAGAAGTAATTGTACCAGTTCTCTAGCCTCTTAGTCCTCCAGCAAAAACACAGAATGAAGTTGAAACATGGCTAAACAGGAAAAAGAAGTATTAGAAAAGGAAACAGACATACAAGAAATCCAGTATTTTTAACATTTGGAACAAAAATGAAAGGGCTTCCTCCTCCTTTGTGTGAATCACTTTTTAACTGGAATGTATGAAAAATGCCTTTTCAAGTCCAGGGTCAGTCATCCTTACTTACATCAATGAGTTCCTTACTGCCTTAAAACCACACCAAAATTAATAAATTCTAAATAAAGTGCTCCTGAGAATGAGGAAAGTTATGGGCACAGGTTTCTTCTGAGCATAAAGCATATCAGTTTTCACTGACTTTCAACAGATTTAAACTAATGAATCAGTATGCTAACCCTTTTTCTTTTTTTATATTGTTGTTGAACACTTTCAGACACACTGACAGAGAAGTTGCTGTTATTCTAAATGAGGCACAATAATTGGAATTCCTTCATGGAGATACCTGACTGGTCCATCTCTTTAATCCGTACTTCTGGATCCCAGCAGTTCTCTTGAATAACTCTAAAAACCTTTCCATCCTTCATCATCTTTGCCTGTCCCTGTGAAATGACATTTCATATATTATAAATGTGACAAAGTAGTACCTGCTAATTTATAGTCTCTTGAGTATATAGTGCTCCTTACAGAAATTCAGTGGCAAAATTTGGATCTTTTATTTTTATTCAGTAGGTATTTTTAAACAAAGACTATTTTAAAAATAGACATTAATAAAAAAGTCATTTATAGTTCAGATTTAATTCTTCAGAATAATAATAAAATCCCCTTCCTTTTGCAATGCACATCACTCTATATTTATTTGGAAAAGATACCAGGTACCTTAATCCAAGTTTATCCTCAAACCAAATTTTGACCTCAAAACAATGCTCTAATTAAATCTGTGCTATATTTCCCCTTTGGGTATGTATCTGTTCTCTTAAAGTCAATAGCACCACAATGATTCCAGTAACTACAGAAATAATTGTGCAACACAGTTCATTTCAGTCCAGTGATTTCCTAGCACCAGTGATACTCAGGCAAAAGGCCCTGTCTATTTGGGCCCTTCAAGAAAGGATTTCTCTCTTCAAAGACCACTTTATTTTTCCTCACAAAATTGGTTCATTTAGCATCTGTCAATTTTTTAAAGAACCTGTTAGTGTGCTCAGCCTGGGGGGTTTCTGTCCCCTTCTTCTGAGAACTCAAACTTTTCTTGAGCTTGTAATTAACTCCATTCATCATTCACAAATACACTGAATATTTTAAAGCCCTCCTCAACAAATCCAAGTGTGCTGCCTTGACAAACTCTTGAGTTGCCTGTTAGCTGTATCACAGGTTGTGAAAATTACCTGAAATCTTACAGCTATGGGGTCCTGATCCCCTGCTGAAATACCAGGTTCTTGTAAAATGGGTTTTCCAACCTGACAGAAAGGTTTGCTGCAGCCATACACCCAAATTCATTAAGAAAAGTTTAGTGCAATGATGCAGGTTGTCCAATGAACAAAAGAAAATACTTGTGGAGTGAGAAAAAGGCAGAATAGAACTGAGCACTGCATCACACATGAATAGATCACATGGACTTTACTATTCCATTCTATTCTACCCTTCTCTATCCCATTAAAAAATTATCTAATATTTAATGCTTTAATTAATATATGTGGAAATTAAGAGAGAGATATTTAAAAATTAAGTCCTGCAGGCTGTTTTGGTTCAGCAAACTAAATTTACAATTCTCCCATCACTAAATTACTCAGTCACATCCCAAACTGCATTTTTTATACAGGCACGTAATTATCTTCTTCCAGTTTGACCCTGGTGCTTCCTCAGAGAGTGATATGGGAAATCTTTGGGTTTTTTTTTTAATCTTATGAGCTAACATCCCCAGCTCCACATCTGAACAGGATTTTATTTTATTTTAGTTGCCATGCACTTTTTGTCATGCAAAATTCCCAGACAGAAGTAGGCCAGACAGAATCTCAGCAGAGCGTGTGAGGCCATTATTGACTTGCCACAAAGTTCCTCTGCAAACTATTTTTAGCATGGAATTTTAGCCCCAGACCTGTAACTAAAACACCAGAAATGTGTCCAGTCCTTGTCTCCTTCCTGCAGCTGCCACGTGTCCCAAAAGCTGTGCCATCCATGCCTTGGTTCCACTGGTTCTTACACAGATGAGTGCATTTAACTAAAAACAAATTACCTGTAATCTGCTTTAGCCTGACCTATCTTATTGAAAGGCTTTCTCAGAGCTATCCATTCCAAGTGATAAAATGAGATGATGAAGAAGAATGGATGCTGGTTCATACAAGAGAGTGTGAGCTTCATCTTTCAGGCAAAAGGTTCTGCTGAGGGTTGGACTACATTGTAGAGAATAGAAAAATCTGTACCAAAGACAGAGCCACTCTTATTGGAACTTTGATTTTTAAATAGTTCAACTGTGAGTTTGTATTCCTGATGAGAACACGAGATCAGCTCTGAGCCCAAACCTTGCAGTGGTGATCCAGCTGTACCCATCCACCATATCCATATCTCTGTGGAGGAAAGAAGAGAAAGCCAGTGCTAGTTAGCTCTCTGCAGTAATAGAAATAGAAATAAAAATAAAAATAAAAAAAGAATAATAACAATGACAACAACAACAGCAATAATAATAATAATAATAATAATAATAATAATAATAATAATAATAATAATAA
>JAHLSL010000051.1:5391473-5410690 GCA_025920805.1 Petroica traversi
AATAATAATAATAATAATAATAATAATAATAATAATAATAATAATAAATTTCCAGTCCTTACAAAAACACCCAATTCCAGAGAAACACTTACACTTGCTCAGCTTTGAGCCAGAGTAGCCCCAGTGACTTCAGCAGAAGTGCTGAAGAGTAGCTGGACTGGGCTAATGGTGTTTGTAGAGAATTTTAGTTCCCAGTTCAACAGCATTTTTAAACTACTGCTTTAAAAATGCTTGAGGTTGCTTACTACATTGAGGTTCTAACTGAAATAATTTTGACACAGAAGATATTAAATTAAGCATCTGGCAGAGTGAAAACTGAGCTGACAACTTTCCAATCTGTGATCAGTTAATCATTAGCACAAAGATGCATTGATTCCACTTTTCAGCTTCCATGATTCAGCAGCAGGAGTGAAGGTCAGCCTCTTGTCTATTAATATTTAAACAGGCAAGAGAAGCTAAAAGGGAGAAGCTTAGATGCTCATTGATTCTTCCAGAGAGATTCAGAATTGTTCATGCAAAAAATGCAAACCCTACATAAGGTGCTGATTTCCTTTTACTTTCATAAATTATCAATTAGAAAGGAACAAACTCCTGAAACGTCTGAGGGGAAACAACGCTCAGAATTCCCATTTTTCAAAAAAAGTAAACATTTAAAAGGAAACTAATTCAGAGCAGGCATTTGTTTCACTGAAGTGTAAATGATTTGGATTCAGTCCTGAATTTCCTGTGATACCAAACCATCACTTAATGCTGGGGTGAGCTTTCCTAATGTGGCTGAGCAGAGCCAGAGATGCAGTCACTGAGCTGTGTGTGCTCTGTTCACTATGCAGCTATGGAGATTTTATTTAAATGTACACATTTATAGGTTTATACAAATATAAAAACACTGAAATTTTGGGAAAGTTCAATGAGTGACATAATGAGAACTTTAAATGAGATCCATGCTAATTGCAATTGGAAGCTGAGCAGAAAACCTGAAATGGGTTCTGAAGGAGCATGCAGGCAACAGGGAAACTCACTGCTCTGGTTTTCACCTTTTTTATTCTTTCTTCCCCCTCAGCTATTAGTTGTAGGTATTGACAGCCCTTATCTGCTTTTTTTATACTTGTGATATTTTCCTAAGCTGTTAAATCAGTATCTTGGCAATAGAGTTTTCTTGGTTGAAGGTCCAGCATTTGCAAAGCTGGAAACAAGAAAGAGAAGTTTAGCACTAACTAAATGTGGTCATGTCAAGATTCCTCATTGGTTTTCCTTGCATGAAATGAGAGATGTGTGTTAATGGCTTGGATTTCCAGAGGACTCCAGGGAATTCTGATAGTTGTTTTCTATTCTGAGCCCATTAATAAACCATTGAATCACTCAGAATGGAGGGGAAAAAACCTAGCAGGTAGGAATTAAATTTTAAAAATTTGATATTTGCCTATTTATCTGTGTTTAAAGAAATGCAATCCAACATTAGTGAATTTAGTCTTGTGTACGTCTGTGAACATCAGGAATTCTTGGGGTCATTTTATCTCAGCGAATTTATTGCCCTTTTAAAATACAGATAGACAAAAATATTTAAAAACATATTTAAAATTGTAAAAATTCAGAATGAAGAAATTTATATGTATTTTTATGAACTTATTGCATAAAGACAACAAAATCTGAAAAAAGCAAAAGTAACCTGTCTTTATAGTCTGGATATTTAAACTCTACCAATTTAAAACAGACATAATTATTCTCAAAGTATCTCTATCCTCATATCCTCACGCACATTATCCACTGTATATGTGCTTTTTGTCAGGAGCTCTTATTATTACAAATAGGAGGTTCAAATAGATATTTATAAACCCCTTCCTAGGGTTATAAAAACCTTCCTTTCCAGGAGGTTTTGTGCATAATGATGTTATTTTTCATGACTAATGAAGAAATAATCCTATGTATGTTTTTAATGCCAGGTTTCCTCATGACTTTTTTTTCTAATATGCTGTTTACATTTCCCAGCTGCTCTCTCTCTCTAATATTGACTGAAACTGGACTGCTTAAAATCACAGAAACACAGAGCTAATAGATATGAAACCCTTTCAGATTTATTGCACTAAAAGCTAAATGACATTTTTCATTCTAAAATACATCTCACAGGATCATGAAAAATATTCCAGACAAGAATAAATTTATGTCAATGAATAACAATTACAACAACAACAACATCAACAACAACAACAATAGTAAGTTAACAGAAATTCACTTATAGCTTCAGTGTTCTGACAACTGAGATTTTCTATTTTAAATGCAATAGGCTACTTCTTTCCAGTAACTAAAAAAATAATAGATATTAGTAAAATTAACATAATCAATTAGCTGTACTTAGAGTGACCCCACTCCCATTGTAATTAATGATTTCATGCCTGTGGGTATAATGATGTGAATGCATTTGTTTTGGTTATTATTAATCTTGTCTAATGTTTGATTATTTATTTTATTTAAGACAAAAGTGAATACCATTAGGAACGGAACAGCTCTGTTTTTATCAAGAAAGTGGAATTTATTCCTTATCATCCAAAAATTTTGGGTCTCAAAAATCTCAAGGAAAACTTTAAGAATTGCTTCAGAATAAATAAAAAGTGAGGATCAGAGCCCAGTTTTACATTCCCTTCTGACTGGGACTCTTGCTTTGCAAATTAGTGCAATACAAATATTTTACAACTGGGAAAAAAAACCTCCAAATTAGACAAAAACCTAGAAATATTTACCACAGAACCCTTCGTTCATTCCTCTTTCAAAAATCACCCTGCTAGAAGTGGTTGCTGATAACAATAAGGCACTGAATAACTAAGCTCTCATTACCTTCTTTAGGTCAGGCCATTCCTTAGGTAGAATGTGGCTATGAATATCAATTTTCATTTTTGAAGCAGCAGAGGAGAAATCCTCCTTCAGTGCCAATGTTTTCTGTGTCAGTGCTGCTGTCCCTGGGTCACAGGTTATTAACTCTGGCTGCTGTCCAGACCCACCTGCTCTGCTATCAGCAGAACCTGGTACAGTGGCCAACCAGGGAGCTGATTCCAGAGGAGTGGCTCTCCAAAAGAACAGAGACTTCGAGCAGAAAAGCCCCTGTTAATGCATAAACTGCAGCTTGCCCAGGGCAAAGGGAAAGTGCTTGTTTATATTGGCACTAGGAAGGGATTTATTTCACACAGAATCTAAAATGTCGAATATAATTCAATGGAGTTGAGTTAGAATAAATGCATTAAACAGGCTGACTTGAATTTCCTCATTTCTCCCTCTTAGGTGGTGAAATCATTTGTAGAGGGCATATAATGCTCCTCTGGCAGAGTGACACATCCTCATCTATTCTCTTTTCTTCTCTTGCATTTTCTGTAAAGTTATACTAAACCCTCTGAAATGTTGAATTCTATGCTCTGCATTTTATATTCCCCCTTCTCATCACTGGTTCACTCAGGATATTTACACAAGCTACTGCATAATGGTGCTTACAGCCTCTCAAGATGCCTCAATTATACAGCAATACATAGAAGTATTTCAAATATAACAGTTTCTGCATCCTAAGTTAAGCTTAACTTGAGCTATTTCAGATTTCCTGTGAAACTACATCTCATCTTTTGCCCTTTGCTCAATTTAGAATTACACTTTGCTTAAGATACCCTTGCTCTTTATTTGTGCTGTATTTTTGTCTGTAATTTATTCCCCCTGTAGTTTTATTTCAGTATATGTTACTCACACAACGTCCTCTTGTGAGTGTTTGTTAACTGCTCCCTGATTAGTTTTTTTTTAGTGAAAAATGCTGTGTTTTTTTCCCCCAAACCCAAACGCTGTTGTGAATCTTGCAACTTGACAACAAGCATCTTGAAAAATAAGGGGCCCGTTTTGTTTTGTCCTTTTCCTGACTTCCCTATTTTATTTGAGTTTGACAAAAACCCCCAGACTCTTGTATTTCCCTCTCGTTCACTCATTAAGCAAGCCTGCTTTGGATTTGCTCAGATAACTTTCTTAGGAGTTCTTTTTCATGTCACCTTCTTGTGACAGGGTTGGTTGGTTGGTTGATCTTGTACTTCTCTGCAGCAAGAGGTTACTGAAGACTGAATGTTCAGAAGAAATACGAAGCAGCAGTTTTGGGAATGTATTCCCTAAATAAAGCAAGACAGCCAACAATTTACTTTAAGAGGTCAAAACTCTGGGACTGAAAACAGCAATTATTTCTGTCTCAAAACCAAAATCAATCTCTTCATGACCAGGCTGCCAGGTTAAGCAGCAGATTTGCTCTCCTGCTCCCAAAAGTGACAGCCAGGCTGTGTGATGTGGCATTGCAGTGTCAGCCTGGTGACAGCAGAGCTCCTGCATGGACTGCAGCTGACAGGAGAAAGAAGTATTGATTCAGCTCTGGGAGCTCTGCACTGTGAATCCACAGATGGGAGGCAAACGCTTCAAGTGAGCCCTCCAACAAAGAGATGTCTGGGAGACAATTCCCTCCTTCAGCACAGAAAGCAGAGTGAAGTGAGGAGAGGGGCAGGGAGGGATTTGTGCACCTGAATAGTCCGAGACACCAAGAGTCTTCAGTGACCAAAGCTGCAGGATTCCATGCAGAGCTCAGCTGAGTTTCTTCAACACTGAGCTTCATTTTCCTCAGCTCTAAAAAAAGCTGTAGTTGTTAGTTACTGCTCCCAAGACACAGCTTAGCTTGCAAACACTGTAGTACTCCCACGCCACATTTCATGTAACAAAACACATCGTTTGGAAACCACAGCAGCTGAAGGCAAAACGTGCACCAATGTCACTTATCAAAGGGCAGGAGATGTGTCTGATCCAGCATGATCCACTGGGTCAGCAGCAGAAAGACCTTCAGTGCTAGGAACAAAAAGCTCTTTGGCTCCACAGGCACCCAGCCTGCTCTGGACTGGAAAACTTGACTAACAACTCCTCCAAGGACAGCCTAGCTATGGACTGTTCAGCCAAGGCTCATTCCAGACACACACACACAAGCCTGGCAGATCTATGGGGTTTTATTCCACCATAGGGATAAGCACTAAAGCAAAAATTGTGTTTATTGTGGGACATTAAGTGCTTTTTTCCAAAGCTATTTAGCTGCTTTTCTGAAGCAAGTGCAGAATCTGAGATTTGGAGTCTTCAGGATAGAAATTTGATGTTGTGTTCTGGCCTTTGATTTTCAGGGTGAAAAGTATTTCCTTGTGTCAGTGGGAAAACCCTGACATCTTCAAAAAAAGGCTGCATCAAACCCTGGTAAGCTCTGCAGAGAGCTCTGCCACATCCAAGCTCCAAGGCAGCCCATTTTCAAGTAGGATGAACAAAGACACAAAGAGGCAAATTCAGGTTGCTGGTGTTAGAAAGGGCTAAAGTACTCGTGCCAGATTTTCATACCTTCCATTTTGCACGTTCCTCCCTGGCACCTGCTGATGGAATTGCACATTTGATTGTGCAAATTGGCTGTCTTACACATGTGCACAGCTCCAGAGAAACAAGTGGAAAACTCTTTGTGCTTGGTAGCTACGATGAAGCACTTAAAGAATACGTTTCTTTCCAAATGAAATAAATGTTGAGCAGCACACTTATATTGGTTGCTTAGCAACAGGTTATCCTTTGGCTGTGCTGGGGACTGCACGGGTCCTTTGAGACTGCCGTTACAGACCTGCTTGGAAATGTCAGATTTGGAAAGGATGCAAAAGTCAGTAATTCTATTTTTTTTCCTGTGGTATCAAGTAATTAAACCTCTCCTATTAAATTAGCCCGATCACAGAACTTAAACCTCTTCTGGGACTCTAAAGAACACAGACTTCAGTGGGAGTGGTGTGGTCTGAGTTCTGTGGGATAACAATGGTAATGGTTTCCCTGCTAATGAGGAATAACACTGTGCAGTTCCCCTGTAGCATGTTCCATGTGTAGCTCTCGAGTGCTATTTTTGACAGGAAATATTGACAGGATATTTCACCTAGCAGAGCTACACCAGGAGGACATGTCCAGCTACAGCTACACCAGTGAAGTCCTTCACCAAGATGTATCCCAGACAGTGGGTGGTGTTGTGATTCCCTGTTCCCAGTGCCATGAACCAAACACTCCAGTGTGGCTGCCTGAGCTCCTGGGGACTCACACAGCCAGCTGGGCTGCAGTGCCAGGGTCTCCTTTGGAAACATTTACAGAATGCAATTGAAAAGGCACACACGCCTCCAATCCTGAGCCAGCTGAACCAGTTCAAGGTGGCAACAGTGCAGTGCAGCATCATTAAATGCTGAAGAGCAGCAGGTTTTTCACTTTGTTACTAAAAAAGCCTTTGCAGAAACAAACAACTGCAAGAGCCTCAGTTCAGAGAGACATCAGAGCTGCTGCTGCTCTGTGCCTTGAGCCCGTTTAGCCTTGCAGAGGAGTTTTTAGCTCAGGGATGACTCTGATGCCTCTCTGATGCCTCCAAGATCTCAGCTGTTGACTCTGCACAGTGGAGCTTCACGGTGGCACAGGCTCAGGGTGCTGCTCCCCAGGTGGGCTCTCATTTGAGCTGCCACAGCCTTTTTGTGTGGTTCAAATCTGTAGTGTAAAGGTGTCCAAGGCTGCTGATGCCTTTGGCAGCCCTGCACTGCTCTGTGACCACCATCCCACACGAGTTCTGATGAATCACACAGTGGTGAAGGCAAACAACGTGTCCCCTGCCAAATTCGTGACCATTACCGTGCTCTCTGCTGCATAAGTTAAGCCATAAAAAAAATCCTTATTTCTAGAAAATATTTCATTGTTGAAATCCCACTGCCATTCTAAAAGAATGAAAGAAAATTATATGGCTATCTTTCAAATAACATCATCATTCTCTTAACACACTACAACTGCAATTCTGCAATTCACACTTATCATTCCTTTATTCTGGATAGAAATCTTCTACCAAAAAAAGTTAATTAAATAGATATTTTCTAAAATGTCAGTATGAGAAAAATAGAACTTTATTTTTTTCCCCATGTGTAGACTCAAGCAAATAAAAAATCCTCTATTTAAGCATGCACTAGGCCAAGTGTCACTCCTGTGCAGTGGCAGCAACCAGACAAATACCAGCAGTACAAACGTGGGCCAGAAAGAACAGATGGAATCAAGCTTACAGATACCAAAAAGTCATAATTTTCAAGTTAATACCCGTGGTAACATCTGAAATTGTTTCAATTATTTAGAAGGCTGGTGCCTAAAACAAATAAATAGTATCTCCTGCCGTATGTTGTCTGAATAACTTTCATTCCTGTGTGCTAGATAGTTAAATCCTCACTTTTCCCTCTTTGCAGAGGCCTCTCTGTGCCATTCTTTGGGTGCATCTGAATTTTGGGCTCAAGAACAGTCTTCTCAGAGCTTCCACTGCTTCAGAAAGGAGTGAGTGCCAAAGCAAAGACCTCCCCAGCTCTGGGGACGTTTATGATGGAAATGTTTGGGGTTTTGTGCTGCAGCTGCTTTTATTCATCATCTGGAGGGGTGAAGTTGGCAGAGGAAAACCTCCAGAGAACATTTCTGGAGCCCACTTTCACTTGCTGAGTCCAGCTACAAACAGGCAGGTTCTGCCTTTTCTTTTTTTATTCTGACATTAGGAATTCAATAACATCCTCTGAGGATGAGCCACCTTCTTCACAATTACTAAAATAGATCCACAACTTCCTGGCTGTGTTTAAATGTGCTTTACTCACTTGATTTTTTTTTTTTTTAATGAAAAAGATTAAGAAATTGGCACTTTCTTGGTCACAGCTACAGCCAGGACTGTATTGCACATGCACCAAAACATCTGCATTAATTTCTAAATGTGAAGATGAGGAAAACAGCTGCTCCTAAATAAGGTTTATTTTCCCCTTCAGGATATTGCCACTCATCTCCATCTACTGTTTCATGTAAACTTTTTAACAATTGAAAAAAGTTGCAGGTGTTTTAGAAGAACTTTATGGTAATTAATCATTTCAGACCCAACAGAAAGACACCGTAACTCAATTGTTACAGAAGAGACCAATCAAGTGGAGATTCAAAAAGTAATTTTGAGCTCCTGGAAAGACAGAGCCATTTAAATGAGGAATCACAGGTAAAACTTGCCAGGAGTTCAGTAATTAAACACCAGAGTGCTGGTTCTGGACTGGGTCTGATGGTGCCAGCATGGTGCCTGAAAAGCAAGATCTGCATTATAAATCAGAAATTTGTGAGTAATGTTTGTGCTCCCTGTGAATGCTGCAGGCTGCAGTTTGTAGAGCAGCAATCAGTGAGTGCAGAGCTCACAGGGAGCCCTGATCTCCCTTTGATGGCCCTGGGTTCTGCTGAGGGAGGTGACTTGGCTGATGCTGCAATGTCAGAGCAGGACTGGGCTGAGCTGTGCTGAGCCCTGTGGTGATTTCTAATCGATGTTTTACACATTCAAATCATGCACTGGCTGGTGAATGGGTGTTTTAAAACCCCTTTGTCTCTAGTAATTCAGCTTTTTTAGGAGCACAAAGAAAACTAGTGCCTCCAAATACCCATTTTTCTAACATGCTTGCTTGTCTCTGCTAAATGTTCTTGAACAACTGGGTGCACTAAAGTCCCCTGTGGGCTTGGGGCACAACCATGAGGATCACAGTGTAGAATGCACTTCAAATACCAGGACTGGGATGTTCATTTTCCAATAATAAAGGAAATTTCTGTCACTAACCTTTTCATAGGAAAAGCTGTTAATTAGCAGTAATTCATCCCATTTGTGAAACTTTGAAGTTTTCGATCCTAGTAACGAAATATGTGTGCTTGTTAAAATTAACAAATAATACAATTAACAATAATTAATGTCTACTAATTTCTAATATTACTAACCAAGTAAAAGCTACATTCAATCTCTTCATCTTAAGTGACAAGAGGAAACCAGTTGCTCTAATTCAGTGGATCTATATCCTAGTTCATATTTGTATTTCAGCAATTTGGTTGAAGGCAGCTCTCATGAGGTATTTTTTACAGCAGTGTTACAAAATCCCATTGACCAACATAGGCAAGCACAAACCATAAACACTTCTGTGTCAAGGGATCATACACTGCAGTATCTACAGCCATGCACTGCACAGGACAATTAAAACCACAGTTTATTGGATCTCAGGGGCTAGCATGTGTAAAATAAAGTTTTAAACAGAAAACACAAACAATTTAACAGCCTGAGTTCATAGCAATGGTTTGGTTAAGTTTCTCCAGGTGGTGTTAATCTGTCCTCTTCACAAAAGCCAATTCAGAAACCACCTTAAGCACAAGTTCTGCTTTTCTATGATGTGTTCCAACAGCACGAGGATTTAAAATACCTTCTTAATACTAAGCTAATATTTACTTGATTTCTTGTCCTTGGATACTTTTCCATCATTGGCCCAGGATAACTGAACTGGTTCATCCAGCTCATATTCTACACCCCTCTTACAGTAAAATGTTGTAATACTGGACTAATCTTTCCAGCCTGGAGCCTCTTACATAAAGGATAAAGGAAAAACACAGCTCAGAATATGAATACAGGGAACTGTACCTGGATAACACATATCTGATCAGTTCTTCTGAAGGCATTAGACTTCTGCTCCACCTCAGATGGTGCTTCACTGGTCAGGATTAGATTTTAGAAGCCTCCTCACTCTTGGGCTGATAGTTCATCTGGGTTGAGGAAACAGCAGCACCTCTATATTTAAAATCGAAGTGATAAATTATCCTAATTACCTAGCCTGAATTAGTAACTAAATACAAAAAAGCTCATGTGAGGCTCTTTATTTAAAAGCAATCTTCAGCACTGCAGCTTTCCTTAGGACACTTCAGCTGAAGCCATGCAGCCAGAGAGGAAGCAATCTGCAGCACTGAAGTCACTCTTTAAATGTTAAGTGCAGAAATGGTTGGACAAGTTTTATTCTAAAAAAGCACATTGCACACACGATCAGATATTGTTGCCATGGCTGACTTCCTTTATTGCTTTGACTAAATCCATATTTGATGCATTAAGGATGGATTGGGTTCCTCTTAGGTAGAAGGAGGTCAAGTGATTTTTAAGCCACAGTTCTAAGCACAGACTAAGAGCAAACACAACAGATAATTTCTTATTTTTGAAATCTTTAGCATGTGCAATTATAGCCAAGCTATAAATTAACTTGAACTTAATGCATAATGCCATCTAGTGGGAAAATCAACAGGTCTAGATGCAACAAGTCTGGATACCCCATGCAACATCGAGCTAATTAGTGTCACATCCACTGGATAGTTTTAATACAGAAATAAATTTTAAGCAAAAGAACTATAACTTAATTTTCCAAACCTTCACAAAAACAGGCCTTCTCAGATGATCTTGAACAACTCAAATTGTTCTATGATTCCATGAAAATTTAAAAATCTTCCAAACATGTTTTATCCTCAAAGTTAAGATAAGAAAACAATCTCAACACACTTCTATTTAAAATGATTATGAGATGTGAAACAGACCTCGGTAGCTTCTTGATTTTATTTCCTGACTAAATTTTATTTAGAGATTGAATTTTTGGTAATCACAGTTCCATAAACTTCAGGCTGATAAAGGAGACAATTCAAAGTTTACTGATACATCAGCCAGAACAAAGTACAATTCCGGAGAGTTTCACAATTAATGATCAAAAATGTATGAGGTCACTTTTCTGTACCCATAAATAAAAAAGGAAACAAAGTGACCAAAATTCAGAATTATATGAGGTAAAGGAAGTAGGCTTATCATGAAAAGATAAAGTAGAATAAGGGCCCTAGATAGACTATCAGTATCAGATAAGTGATGAACTCCATTGACAGCCCTTCTGAAATCACCAGTAAAGGAACAATCCAAGAGGAGTAGATCATCAGTATTTCATCCTTCAGGAAAACAGAGCACTTGTCCTTTATTGGTAAATAAACCTGCTCTTAGGCCTGAATTATCACTTTCTCTAAACCTCTGCATATTTTGTGTCAACCCACTTTGATATTGCTTTGTTTATCACTTACAAGGTAAAACCTTACAGCAACAATTTGGTTAAATCAAAGAACTTTGGGCCTGAAGGATCCTGTGGGGATAATTTGGTCCAACTCCCCGCTCTGGGAAGGACCATAGGCACCACTCCAGCAGGTGAGCTGTGGTTGCCTGTGGCTTTTTTGGTAACTTAACTTAGAAATCCTCCAAAGTGCAAGATCCCACCCCCTCTCTCAGGAACTTCTGATGCAGGGAAGAATATTTTCCTGATGTCCCATCTCAACCTCTCCTGACACAGTTTGTGGCTGGCTCAGGCCATTCATTCTCATTCTTCCTCTTCAGTTTTGAAAAGGGAAGAAGCACAAGCAGCTCTATTGTAGCAGTAAAAGACATTTTGCACAGCAGAATAATGGGGGAAAAAATCTGTCTTATGTGCAGGAATTCACTGTGTCCCCCCAAACTCTCAGCCTGCAAGTAAGGCTCAAATGAGTGAGCCAAGAAAGAGCTTTCCAGAGCAAAGTTAGAGAAGTGTAAATTAAGAAACCTGAAGCAAAAAGCCAGATCTATCTTATAACTAAATAACAACTTCACCCCAGCACTAATAATCTCTCACAAGTATTGCCTGGTACAAGCAGTGTGCCCAGCTGCTCCAGGAGCAGAACCTGGGCTCCTTTTGTACAGGAGTGGGGCTGTAAGAGTATTTTGAGGCTGTGACTGCCACAGTGAGGCCTCCACTACTTCACATGACTCTGTTACAATCTTGGTCCACTTGTTAAAAGTCCAACTATTTAAAAACCACATTGCCTTGCCTCCATTAGCTGAGTTTCAAACTTTACAGGAAGAAGTTTCTTTTCTTATGACACACAAAATAAATCCTGGCTGACCCAAAAATGGCTTGTAGTTGACTCAAGCTGGAAATTCACTTTGTGATTCATCTCCTGCTAACAAATTATACATTGATATCCTAAATGTGACAAAACCCAGACATGTGAAATGAAGGCACTTTGGTACAAAGGTAAGGCAAGGTCTGTGGATAGGTTTTTAATTAAAGGGAAAAGTGAAGAAAACAGAAACTTTTGGACCCAAACCCTTCCTGAAGTCAGGAATACTGTACACCTGCAGCATATTAATTGGAAATTAATTAAACCAGTGGGTTTAATAAAATTTATTATTTCTATTTACAGATATTGACTCTGTTAGCCTGAATATATAACTACAATCAATTTGTATATCCAGTACCAGCTGTGCTAGTCAGTGCATAGAGCAAAAAAATAATCAAACTATATAAATTCTGCCAGTAAAATACAACCCCTTAAATACACATTTTCTAATAGAAGAATATTAAAATTAATTAAAATGAAGTGAAACTTCTGTGGCTATTAAGGCATTCCTCCAATACCAAAAAGTATCAGTGGTCTTGATGATGGAGAGGGAGCTGTCTGCATTACTCTGTGACTGCCTGTCCCTTGGTAACTTTTAGGCATCATCAAAAGCTTTAGACAGATTCTGAAAGAGGCAGAAATTGACTTTTATCATGGTCTGATTAAATTATTTGACTGACATTGTCATCTTTCTTTTTGGTTACAGAACAATTTTATTGCAGCAGAGGTTCAAAATTCCACTGACATTTTGAGCTTCAAACTTCAATTGCCTTTAAATTTGAATTTTACTGGTTGTTTAAAAAGACATTCATAGGTGAAGTGGGTTTAACACTCTTCATTCTATGGAGAAAAGTTCTTCAATTTCCTATAGATGCCCCTCATAAAATTGGCAAATGCTAACAGCCATGCACAGCTAATGCAATATAAATGTTTTAGTGGGGTTGTTAACCAACTACCTCACCCATCTTCCATAAATCCAGATCTGACAGTGTTCACTGTGGAGAGACAAATGTCAATATTCACAGTGTATTTTCCTGTGCAAGATCAAATAGAAATTCATTGCTTTTCCTACTGCTGCACACAGAGAGGGCCTGGATTTGGCCTCAAACTTCTAGGGTTGAGCTCCACAGAAAAATTTCTCCCATTTCTTCTTACAAGAACAATGACATGAATTGTGTGATTCATTTTTAAGAAGATGAGAAACAATCAATATATCATGAGAAGAAAGAATGAAGTTATAATTCCTCTATATTTTGTTGACAATATTTCTGCCTCTTCCAAAATCCCAATAACTAAAGAATTTAATTATTTTACCTCCAGCATCTCCTTTCATTAAAATGAAGTATTCAAACCCAAATTGCGTGATGGGACACAGGAAACAAATTCCATTTCGTCCAGAAAAAAAGAAAGAGGCAGTAGCAAAATCATCAGGCAAAAAACATTGCAGGCAACAGATTCCTCTAGATATTAAGTATTTGATGTCCATGAAGACCTGGCAGAGTTTGATTTAAAGGGTCAAAGCTCTGCTTGAGAAGGTGTGAGGTCAGTGGGCCTGCCCAGGATTCTGAAAGGGCCTGCTGCTAACACAGCCCCAGGGCTGGTTTATCCTCCACAGTTTGGGTGATCCAAAGTTCTTCCCCAGGCCACCCCGGTGCCTTATGTACATTTATTTTAATTCCATTCTCCCAGCTGGCCCCTTGGCCTTCCCACCCCTTTTGTCCTTATATGGAATTTCTCTGGAATCTTCTCCCCAGTTTGATGGACTTTGCAAGAGAAGAGACCCAATCTGTATATGATAAAAATAATGTTTTGTGATTTCTGTAGTTCACTTGTTTCATGTTTAATCATGTGAACTTAATGGAAATTTGTGCATAAATTTTTAAAAGATATGTGAGAAAACATGAAGTTATGCAAATACGTTGGAAGTGTCTGGTTGTTAAGATGCTTTAGGCTGGGAATTATCATCAAGTAATTATGAGCAATTGGATAAGTTTATTAAAAAATTATATTATTTTGCTTCCTAGGAATTTCCTGACTTCTTTTTTTTCTTTTCTTTATGGAAAAATGAAATCTCTGCTGCTTAAAGTCACATTAGGCTATGGTTAGAGTCTCAATGGAAGAAGAAAGAACCTTCCTCATAGTGTGGAAAGCAGAAAAAAAGTAAAAAAGAGGAAGTTTATGACTTAAGTAACAGGTTGCTACCTCTTGAAAACGAATTTTCCCTTTCATTTCTCTTCAATACTTGTGAATATTAACAATGAAATAAAACTGTCAAATATGCCAGTTTTATTCAGTTACATAAAACCTGAAACAGGCTACCTACAGTGATATAAAGAAATAACATTGTTTGGAACAGACACATTTAGTTCTACTTAACTGCAAAATATTTCTCTCTGAACAAAACAGTCAGATTAGATTTTATGGTTTCCCATATTTACACATCAGTTTTATCTTGAACTAAGAACAGCTCTTAAAACAGTGGGAAAATGTAAATAATCTTTTCAAAGATTTTCTGCTCATTTTCAGATGACATTTTTGCAGCCTGTTTTTATTCCTCCTTCATTGGAATCTATCAGTGCTTGTGGCTCGTGCTGGCTGTGGCACTTTTTGCAAATATGATCCTGCAACAAAATTGCATAGGGAAAGGGTAGGTGCTTATGTGAGGTGCCATCAATTACTTACCAAGGTCACTGCATGCTGTATTCTCTGGGAATCATATTATGGGCAATCTTCACAGCCTGAAGGAAAAGGTACAGAATTATCATACTCTTTTTCCAAAATAACATTCTGATTTTTTTTGATCCAAGCAATATTCAGCCTAAAAATGCCAAGAAGAGAGACGATTTCAATTTAAACTCTATTTAACCCAGAGCAAGAGAAAAAAACTAAACCACCTACATACATTGGATAATAATTTAAGCGTGCTCTTCAGTTTAAAAATTAATGTAGTTTTGCATGCTAACATCAACATTATTTTTTGTTTTAAATTAAAAAACCAAGGTGACTAATACTAGGCTGATAGTTATCTAGACCAGGTTGAAAGAACGTGGTGTTCTCATCCTGTTGACCACTGAAAATGCTGTGGGGCCACAGGTGAGCTACAGAACAAGAGCAAGGTCTGTGTCTGCCTCTGCCTGCATGCCAGCAAACAAACAAACAAACAAGCAAAGAGGTAAAAAACATCCTACATTCTTGTTGGGGGAAGAAAACTATTTGTTAGTAGAAGAAAACTATGGCAGCAGTGTTGCACAGGATGGTTAAGGAACTATTAAAAAAATTATGAGGTTCATGAAAAAAACCCCAAAAAAACCAACAGAATCCAGAGGTTTTCATCACTAAAGAGACATATTTAGTTATTAGAGGTCTAAATGGCCAAGAATTATCTCAAGTATCTTATCACCTCATCCACAGACAGGCACAAAAAGGGAGCTGTAGTGCAAAATTGCTGAGCATTTAAGCACCATAAACAGTTATTGAAGGTGTTGCCCTTTGGAATATCAGGAAAACTCAGTTTCAGACTTTGGTCCTAGAGGAGCAACACTGAAGATGAGCTGTGGTGATGACCTTTATGGCACTGGTGGCTGCCTGTGCCTTCAGAACAGGATTGGTTCTTGGTTTTGTTTGAGATGTGTGCCCTGCAGAAGTGCTCCTGCTGTAGGGCCATGAAAGGCATATTGATCAGGCAAGAAATGAGCATTTTCTTTTGACTCTCAGCCATGAAATATCTGATAGACCAAACTAATAAACCATCCTGGCTGACACCTGCACTTCCTGACACTGCAATACAATGCCACTGACAAACACAAACTTTTTTGTTGCCAAAAAAGAGCAGTTTTGTGTTTAGTATGTGTGAAGTGCAACCCAGCAAACAAAATGGTGAATGGCATTATTTTGCTCTTATGCCTTTAAGCATAATGAAAAATAATCACCAGGTCAGCTGACCAGCTCTTTCCAAATATGCAAGAGTGCTCTTAATTTAAGTGCTGCACTTAAGATGTTGGTCAATATGGAACATGGACAAATTAACATCAATGAAGCCAAGCAAAGTTCCTTCTCAGGAGCCTTTGAGTGCACCCCTGTGTCCTGCTAATTCCACTGAAAACATTGCAGGCAGTAGTGGTAAAAAGAAAAGGAAAACCAGAAATTAAAATCTGGTTGAGATTATTCATTTGTTCAAGGGAGGGGAAGGTGGGATGGGGGGACGGGGGGAAGGAAGGAAGGAAGGAATTGGGGAAGGAAGGAAAGAAGGAAGGAAGGAAGGAAGGAAGGAAGGAAGGAAGGAAGGAAGGAAGGGAGGAAGGGAGGGAGGGAGGAAAGGAAGAAGAACCACAACAAAAGCAGACCACAGACAACAATACAGATATGGAAAAAGATGTTATTTTGCTGTTGCTGTTTGCTGTGGTGCGTGAGACTTCCATCTTATCTGAAATCTCCTTTCTCTGGAAGTCAAAATATTATGAAATTACAGGCAGCTCCAGCTGGGAACAAAGTTCTACAAGTGTATATTAATCTTGCAGCAGCTACAGAAGACAGAGTTAGACTGAATCCAGAGACATGATTTTGTTTTTCAATTGATTTTGGCTTTCCATTATTCCTGTCCAACAAAGGGAGGTTTGAGTGGCCAAGAAATAAAATAATGTATAATATGGCTCTCAGAGTGAGCCTTTTTATCTTCATTGACTTTGCCTCCAGGATTCCTACTCAAGAAGTCCAACAGGGCTGGAAAATAGGGTCCATGTATTTAAAAATCTAGCCCCACATCTTTATCCAATGGAATACACATTGTGGGAATGAGGTGTCATGAGAAATAAGAGGCAATGCTGGAAGATTCCAGCAGCTATGGTTTGACAGTCTTTCTGCTTCTTAGCAGCCAGTTTGTATAGACAATGGTGTGATCTGAAAGGCCCTTCATTGTGGATCTGCTTAATGTTTTGAATTTGTATTTGCTAAATGCAGTGTATGACCCTTCTCATGCGAGGCTGTGTTTAAAAGCACTGAAGAGAGTCATTTAAAAGAAACTATAATACTCTTTGCAGGCCCCATATTCTTTTCTACAGCCTGAACACCATAGCAATTACACAATTAGAGACAGCTCCAGTCCCTGACAGACACGGTTTTATGTAAGAACAGCAATTGAGGGCAACTGAAAAAAAAAAAAAGAGAGAAAGAAACACATTAAAGTTTAAAACTTGTGCTTTGGTGTCCTTAGTTCCTATTTTTCTCTGAATCATTTGGAAACCTCCCCCTTTGACCTCCTTTTAAAGAAACGGAATTAGGAATCTCCAGGCACTTTCCTCTTGGTTTCATTTCTGAAGTTATAAGAATACCAAAATAGCTTGAAGAGACTAGGAGAAAGGAGGTGGTGTTCAAGGAGAGTCACTGGTCAGATTTTTACTTATGCATTTTCATTTATGGAAAAAGCAAGTTCTTACTGGAATGGATCAGATATGGATTTAGCTCCATAAAGGAGGAAGGATCCTGCAATAATTGAATTAGGGAGCTTTGTATCTGTTCCAGCAATTTCTGGGGACTCTTCATGGCTTATCCTGGCTGCACTCTGCACAGAATGGTGTCTCCCCAACCTGACTCTCTAAAGGTTTCTGTGTCCCTTAGAGGTCCTGAAGAATGGTTGGTCCCCATTCCTTGTCTGTGACCAGGTTAAAAACCTGGTTCTTCTCATTTAGGGATTCTCACTTTACAGACACATTTTAAGTGAAAGAGACACATGACAATCTATTTTTATGGTACACAACAAGAGGTGCTTTTCTCCCTTTCATTCACCTCTCACGTGCACACATCCATCTGCTCTAGCATCTTGCAGGTTCAAGGTAACCAGAGCTTAATAAAGAGCCCTCAAATAAAAAAATCAGTTTTTAAAATGGAATTACTGGTTCTCAACCCCTCTCAGCTCAGCCCAAACCTCAAGATAACACTTCCCTCAAAAGAACTCCCATGAGAACAAACCTCTTTTGATATGAACACCAAATAGGAATGTTATAATTTACTATCCATTTCATGAGGAAAAAGCAAGCATTTTGGCATTTTTTATATTCATATTAGTGCTGATCCAATGAGAAGAGCAAGAGCTCTGGGATCACAGAGCAGGGTAGGATAGCTAGGGGTGAAGGTGACATTTAAGTGAGAGGCATGAAAGCTTAAAAAATATTTCATATAGTAGGTGTGGTAGACTACACACAAGGAAATCATAAGATTAGGTAAAAAGAAAACACCAATGCCTCACATTGTACCAGCCATCTCCATTCCACAAGGCTGCCAAAACGCCAAGCAGTTTCTAAACCAGTATTTTATGTCACTTAACATTTACTTATATTTTACTTATACTTTTTCAAATGATTAATGATTTAAAATGCAGATGAAAAGATTTTCAAGATTAGTATACAGTTTTAAGAGGCGCTTTAAAAAAATTAAGACATTTTGGTAATAATGTTGCACTGACCATTTTTAGACAGGTATTACCAAACTGCTACAAAACTTTTGGTAAGGCTGACATCAGCAAGACTCTGACAGTTTATAAAATCATGTCCCTGTGCTGGCATAAATATTAATTTCCTGCTGATCTTTCCATACTTCCCAAACTCAGTAGTTTCTCAAAAGAGAAAGACAACCTGATAATCACATAACTTAAACGGGGATTGTATCCTTATGTATCACCGAAGGACCAGGAATGCCGTGTCTAATTGCTTTTGATGTTTTCCTAGACAAATTTCTCAAGTCAAAACACGATGCAGCTCCAAATAGATCTGCATGCAAGCAAGAGTGCAACTGGGAGACTGTGCTCGCACAAAGAATGCTTTGTTTATTTGCACCTCTCCATTTAGTCATTAGAAACCAGCACAGAAGAAGCAAGCAGCCCTGGCACAGATTTATCCGTAAAATTTTACTTTTATAAAAACATTTCTGTGCCTCTGAGGTTTTGGGTTTGTGCCGGGGTTCTTCTGCAGCCCTAGGAAAGGCAGGTGAGCAGCTCTGGACGCCAGCAAGTCCAAAGCCCACGCTTCAGCAGGAGATTGCTGGATGTTCGAGGGCAGTTTTGTGGCAACTCCGAGAGTGACAGAACCTCCGTGCTGCGGGGTCTGAGAGGCGCCTGTGAGAGGCGATTCCGCTCCGGTCCCGGGAAAGGGCAAAGGCAGAGCGGGCACGATCAAATCCCCAGCAAAGGGAGCTGAGGCTTTACCTGCGTGAGGGGAGGCGAGGCAGGGCCGGCACCGCAGGGCTCGGCTTTGGACAGTCCCTGGACAGCGCTTCCCCCTGAGCCAGCTCCGGGAGGAGGAGGAGGCGGAGGAGGAGGAGGAGGAGGAGGAGGCAGAGCCCGCCATGGCGAGGGGAGGCTGAG
The DNA here is from genome assembly GCA_025920805.1 of Petroica traversi. Lineage (NCBI taxonomy): Eukaryota > Metazoa > Chordata > Aves > Passeriformes > Petroicidae > Petroica > Petroica traversi. The sequence continues at coordinate 5,410,624 of JAHLSL010000051.1, forward strand.
GAGGCTCGGCCGGCTGAGGCGGGGAGGGGACGGGCAGCGCCGGGAGGCGGCACCGCGCTGCCACCTG
>JAHLSL010000051.1:5411090-5441035 GCA_025920805.1 Petroica traversi
GAGGGGCACATCGGGGCGTTCCAGGGGCCCGCCCCAGCCAGGCTGGGGGTTAGAGTCGGGGCGCTTGTCTCACGCCTTGTCTCCCTTCCCCCACCGAACTGGGCACTTCCACACAACTCGGCTTTTTTTTGGTATTTACTTAAATACCTGGCCGGGGACGGAAAGCTGCCTGCTTCCAAACGCGCTACGCCTCAGTGCCAAGCACATCCATTTCGGACATCTGTTCAGGGCGGGTGAGGCACTCACTCACCTGCCGCCCACAAAGGCAGCTGCCATTTTAACCCTCCCCGCTGCCCTGTCCTCCACACCGCCTCCAGCCTCCTCTTCCACACAGTTTGTCTCCATCTTTAAATCCCATGTATTTATTCCCTTAGCCTTTCTTCCTTTTCCATTTTGCTTTCAGCATCCAGGAGTCCCTTTTGTGTTCTTCATCCATAGCCCCTTTGCATGAAACCCCCTTGTATCTCCTGTCTTTGCCCAGCTTCCCAAAGCCTGTGCAGCTCCCAAATCAGACACAAAGTACAGGAGTGAGGGGGAAGAGCGTTCACCACCTTCCTCACAGGTTCTGGTCATGCTGGGGCTGGGGACAGCCCGATTCAAGGGGTGCCCTCACTGTCACTGTCACTGTCACTGTCTGCCTGAGGGCAGTCAGAGGCTTCAGCCCTCTTTAAAACGAGTGAGGAATTTTGATTGTGGTTCGAACACAGAAGTTTGGCTAGAGAAAATTTTAATTCGTGCCCAGTATGACAGAACTAAAGGTGAGAGCTGTCCCTTTTGGCGTTAAGGGTAATTCCATAAAGATAGTGTCTGCCGTACCTAAGTTATCTCTTTCTGTGAGGGACACGAAGCTAAAGACTCTGATTTTATTTTCTTCCTTTCCTCCATGCTCTTTCCATGGCCCTTGCAGTACCTATCTTTTAGCCTTTCCAGTAGCTACTGATTCCATCTAAGCCAGGGTAACTCGCAGTCATTGTAGAGGGAAATCTGGTATGCTTTTTGCAGGTTGTCCCTGTTGAAAATGTTAACAGTCTGTCCTTTTAGATTGTACTTTTTCCTACAATCTTTTCCAATGAATCATACCAGATCCAGTTATAGAGACGCTGCTTCCATGTTTGCTAAAAATAAATACTAATCCTAAATTTTGGAACAAGATATTTGCTCTTTAAAGCCAGATCCAAAATCGGTGATAATTTTGTGGATGGGATCCTTAAATTAACATCCTTAGGTGAACAGGTTTTTTTATTAGCCTTATCTCTTCCACAATTTCTAACTTGACATTTTAAAATGATCCCTTAGCCAAATAGAAAAGTACTTCTGGTAAGTCAGCATATGGTAAAGAATATCCTAGAATCACTTCACAAATATGCCAAGCTTGTGTTCTGCAACTGTTAGGCAGGTTTTTTCTCCTTCTGAATTTTTTATGGGAGGAAAATCTGTTAATATGTGAAGATACTGAAAGATAAATTAAAAATCCAGTGGATGTAGCCAGTTCACCATCTTTTCTAAACCTTAAGGATATCCGTGTGTTAAATAAATTATTGGCAATAAAATTACTCAGTATGTTAATTTTGGGGCGGAGGAATTCCATTTGTAGATGCTAGCTTTTTATTTTTGTAGCAGTGCAGGTCATACTCAAAGATTAACTTTCATCCTCCTGTGGATGCTTAAAACTCGTTTTCTTATGGTCAGTAAAAAATATGGAGGTTTACATTGAGAATTTTGTTCTCGTGTGTAAATTAATGAGCTGTTGTTGCTTCTAAATAATTTTTATTCTGTGGGCTTGGTAGTTTTATGAATGAGATTGTATTTTTCTGTGCTGGCCCCAGGAAACTCATAAGAATTATATGATCTTTCTCGGGGGCGAAAATTTTAAATAGAGAAAATGAATTTGAATTATTTCAGGAAGGAAGGGATCACATCGCTGACAGCCAGAATATGCCAGCCATTTTGAGAGACAGAGAAACACACACACACACAGCAGAAGTGGTGGAGTTTTATAAAGATTGCAGTCTCTGTCATACTGGACACGTGCTTGACATGTGAATAGTAATCAGGAGTGCTGCACTAGCTCTAGGGCTTATTATTCATTCCTCAGTTTAATTAGGATATTGTTTGATTTGTGAGTACCAACCGTGTATGTTGGACTTCCCAGGTAATAGTGAGCTGTAGCCATGAATTAAAAGATGTCTTTAAAGAAAGAAGAAAGTGCAGGTATCTTTCATTCTGATCTTTGTTTATTTGAGGTTTGAAATATTGAGAGGCAAAATTGGCTGGGAAAGTCTTTGCTTTACATTCCAAAAAGATCTGGGTCATAATTTAAAATCCTTGGTTTGGGTAGGGGACAGGAGGGGTGAATACACAAAATGTGAGAAGATGTGTTTTCTGTATGGTTATATTAGTAGAAATCCCTTCTCTGTTCCAAGATATGTTGTTAAATTGCCTCATATCAGACAGCAATTAAACTGTACATTGCAATATACAGTAGTAGAAGATAAGCCAAATGTTTGTAAAAAAAAAAAAATTCTTCTCTCAAATGAAAGTGAGCATGTGCGAAATAGCTGTGCAGCACTATCAGTAAAAGGCTCAAACCTTTTGAAGTTGTCATCTATCAGTTTTCATGTATTAGACAGACAAAGAATGCATATATTAAGAAATAGAGATAATTTCAATATAGGGCCTGGTGCATGCAAGTTTGTGGATTGTTTTCCATTCATAAAGGGGAGAATGTGTAGCACAAAGTGTGATAATATTTTAAATTTTCTATAAATACAGTACAAGCATGAAATTCTCAGAGTGGCTTTCTGAACTCCATAAAGAAACTCTCTGTGCTTTACTATAAGTGAGGTGTAAAAAGCATGAAGAATTTTTCCAAGACAGCATGTATACCACCAATTATACTCGGATTACAATCAGTAATTTTAACAGACTCCAAGTGGCAGAATAAAATCTGATGGCTCAAATTTGGCCACCCCTGGGTGCCTGTCCCTCTGCTGACACATTGCTGCCCCCGAGGCAGAGATGTCTGATTCAGCTCTGCATTGATTCCAAACCATTGCAGCTTTCAGCCAGTGTATTACAGTCAGTTGAAATTAATATCTGTAAAGGTTAATAAACTTGGTTAAACACGGTGTGGATTCAGGAGTACACTGAGAACCAGATCAGGTGCCCCTGACTTGGAAGTGGCAATAATCATGAGAGAGAAAAAACTGGGGAAGGTCAGGATTGTAACAGCTTCAACTCTTATGTTTTAATCTGGTGCTGAGTCTGCCAGAGCCCCTGTCCTCACCCTTTGTCTGAGACCTGAGAGCAGCTATGAAAGTTGTGCTGTTAAAGCGGTGTCTCAGTTCAGTGCATTCAGTGCAGATCTCTCTGAGAAGTGCTCATCAGCTGAGAGGAACCACCCACATCTTCTGGAGCAACTCATTAAGAAATTTAAAGCCATCAGGTTTTCTCTCCAGTTAAGCAGATTTGAGCTGAAACTTGATGGTGAAAAAGACTGCATGTTTCAATTAAAATGAACGTATTAAACATAAAATGGTCAGAATGGGGTATACAGAATGGAAATATGAAAAATTCTGAATGCATTTTAGAAGTGGCCTAAGACTCAGACTGAGAGAATTAAAACCAAAGAATGTTGTTAATTTATGTTTAACCTGCATTCTCTGTGATTTAAGATCAGTGGACAAAAGACTTCCACAGACTGAAAGCATCAAAAAAGAGAAAAAGCAATAGCATTCCTTTGTGTTCAGCAGACTTCTTGCACTGAGTGCAGCAGGGACAGAATTGGTTCCTCAGCTGGTTCTAGAGGGGAATGTGTTCTTACCCCAAACGAAGGACAAGGTGCTTCAAGCAGCTTTTTCAGCTCTGGTGGCTTTGACTCTGAGGGGTGCCTGCTTATCTTTGGTGATCAATACGTGCAGAGCATCCCTGTGCTTTGGGAGGCAATTCCACAGGGACTGGTGAGCAGGAGTTCTCCCGTGTTAATTATCCCCAGGATCCTCAGGTTCTGAAACAAGTTTTGATCGGAGGGAGCACAGGGCTGAGCCATTTCTGGTGTAGAGCTACGGGTGGAAATCATCATGGTTTGTGAATTTCCTTAACTGGAATGCAGTGTTCTTTTTCAGGGATTGATGTGTGGGTCTTTCTGTGTGGAGTCTAAACAGCTTGTGTGTGCTCTTCTTGCTTACTCACATGTTTCTGTCACTTAACCTTAATAACGTGAGCAGGATTTGATTCTGTGTTGCTCTGTGTGTAATGTAGAATGGAAATGTGCATTCTAGGGCTGAACTAACACAGCTGTGTTTTTAAAAGGAGCAATGCATTGTTCATACATTCTTTGCTTATTGCTTATCAGGTTTACTAGAAAGCAGTACAAGGCTAAAACCTCATGAAGCTCAAAGCTACAGAAAGAAGGCATTGTGGGTTTCCTGGGTCTCCATTATTGTCACACTGGCTCTTGCAGTGGCTGCTTTCAGTGAGTATTGGGAATATTTTAAATCTTCACACCTCTTCCTTTTTCTTTTTCTTTTGTTCTCACAGAATTTCTTTCTTTGTGGAAGCTTTCTCATGTTTTTTTTTTCTTTGCAAGTGCTAAAGAGGTTTCTCTCTAGTCTGCCTGTGTCTGCATGGTGCTTATAAATTAGTAAAACTGTTGGTTTTTTTCTGCAGAGTGCAGGGCTGTTGAAGGTCGGAGAAAGAAACAGGAGATGTTGACTCCTGCTAGAATTTATACAGGTGGAATTGTTCATTTTGGAGAACAGTGTAAAAATCATTATGCAGTGGGTTACCTTTTCCCAAATATGACAAAATCTGCTTAGGATTTGCAATGGGAATGTTACAGTAAAGAATAGCAAATTGTAAGGGAAAAATATATAATTTATCTGTATTATGATAACCTAAGACAATGCTAATCTGGAAGAGAAATTCCAGTTTCTTTTTATACCAGCATTTTTCTATAAGCTTCATGACATTTTTCTAGTTTACTTTTAAACAAAGAATTTGATCAGGGAAAAAAATCCAAACTAAACCCAAACCATTTTTATATGGAAAAAAATAAATCTGTTTCTGTTATTTCAAAACACAAAAAAATGCAACGTTGTGTAAATACAAATTTCAGCTCAATGCAAATTTGCAAAATACAAGCTTTCTATCTTGGGCATTTAGGTAACACATTAAAGACAAAAAGAAACATGGAATGTGGAACAAAATCTTTTGCAGTGGCACATTCTCTGTTTCAGAGAAGGAAAAATCAGAAGTGATTGAATTTATGCTTTTGTACAAACAAAAGGAAGACTCTATCTAGGAGACATCAAAGAAGCCTCAAAACATCATTCTTAAGCTTGATAAAGACAGACTTGTATTATTTTTCCAAATTTTTTTTTTTTGGCACCACAGCAGCATGTCTTTTGTTATTCTAATCTGCATTGTATGACCTGCTGCTGGAAGTTGGTGTCAGCTCCCAGGAGAGGTGATTAAAACCTGACCAAATGGTCTCTGAAAACTCAACATACATTACTCACAGCAATTTATATGGAAACACAGGTACAATAACTTGGTTCAGAAATAAGAAAAAAGAGGAGGAACGCTTAAAAGCAGAATCTGACACTTTAAAGAATTTGAATGTTTAAAAGAGAGTGAAACAAGTTTCCATTTTATTCTGCTTCATGGAAATACAGTGGTGTGTCTTTGCTACTGAAGCAACACGAAGGTAAATATTCTGTTACAAAACAACCTTGTTACCTATTAACACTGTAGTTATAGGAATCACTGTGATATGGCATAATTTTATTTTTCATTTTGTCAGGGTTGTAAAAATTAAGTGTAATATAGACAACTGAAACTGTGTCTTTTAAAAGGATCCTTAAAAACATTTTTCAGATTATTTAAGCTGAATTATTTTTCATTTTTTTCCTTATTTTTGGCACTCTGGTTGTGTTTAGAGAAACAAACAAACAACAGCAAAGAATGTAGTCCCTGACTGGATATACTGAGGCTGCATATTCAGCTGGAGGGGATAGGCACTGAACTACTGAAATCAGACTAATTATATGTTTTTGGAATGTGTCTTTCCCCATGGTTTGCTGAGGTTAAATTTATGAGGAACAAAGGAGAAATCAGCCCACAGATACATATTAACTATGTATGGAATCTCTTAATAGGTAGCTGGCAGTTACCTTACATGCCACAAAAGCATTGCCAGGGCTTTTCATGTGTTTGCTATTAAAAATTTTCAATCTTTGAGGAAAACACAGTGACTCCTGGGATCCCTTTGCTGTCCCTGTGCAATTTCAGAAGTTCTGTTCATTTTACTGTCACACCCTGGCTGCTCTCTTCCTCAGTGCTGTCCTTTTAGCAGGTTCCTCTGGCCAATCCATGAGTTGGGAGAGGTGCCAGGTGACCAGAGTTTGCTGCCTGTTTGATATAAATGTCTGGTTGTCACTTTGGGGTGTCTGACCCTGACAATCATTTGCAAACAACTGCTATTTAAAGCATCCTCTTTGCATTTTGCCTCCTGTCTGTGCTGGTGAAGTGTTAAAAATACAGCCCTGATGCTCCATTTCAGTGAACAATGGGGACCTGTCGTGGTAATTGTTGACTACACTGACTATTCCCACTGCTCTTCCTGACTCCCCTATAAACTCCTTGTTTAAATTTCTGGTTTATCCCCTCATAGGCTTCAAAATACTTGCAAGAAAGTATTTATCCCACATGATATAGTCAAAGGCCAGGGAACTGATGGTATTTGATAACTGCAGGAAAAATGCTAAGGGGGGATGCCCATGTGGAGAGTAGGGAAGAGGTTCAGGAGCCTCTTTTTCTAACCAAGTGTGTGTAAGTAGACTTCCTTTCCTTTTTTATGGTCCACTCCCCATCTTTCCTTTCCAGGCTTGTCTAGCTGCCTCCAGTACTGTGTTTTTCCAGCATTAGAGTAAGTTGGAATGGTTTATCTTGACTGGTATGAGGTGGTTTTTTTTTGGTGGGGTTTCGATGCTGCCCTAGTTGGTCTCTGATCTTTCACTTGGTAATTTTGAAGGAGATTGAAAAACCTCATGTTGGTCTGAATGCATAAAGTGGTTTCCTTATTAGGTAAAGCTTATGGCAATTGAGGCTTGAGATCATAGAATTTTAAGGTTGGGAAAGAGCTCTAAGATCAGTGAGTCTGACTGTTAAGCCAGCACTGCCACATTCATGACTAAACTGTCCCTAAGTGCCACATCTACACAGTTTTTGAACACTTCCAGAGGTGATAATTCCACCACTTCCCTGGGCAGCCTGTCCCAGAGCCCGAGCACCCTTTCAGAGAAAGCTGAACTAGGCTGGGTATTTTCCCTCAAGAATGACTGCTTGAGGGAAAATAAAGTTGTCACCTTTCAATCTCTAATATTGACAAGCAGGACTTAGACCATGAAATCAGCTTTTCCACTTAGCTGAAAGAACAGACCTCTTACTATCAAGTACTGAATAAACTTAATTTTACTGCAGGAATGCTGTACTTGTAAAAGGCCATTTGGAACTTCCAGCTGCTGTCTCTGGTGCAGCTCCTGCACTCTGTGATAACCTCTGTGGTCTCATGGCTCTGAGAGCTGTTGCAGGAGTTGCTCTCCACCATGAAATTGCACAAGGCTTCAGTAAAATCTCTATAGACTTAAATGTGTGAGATCCTTGAGGTCAGTGGAGCCCCGTGTGTCATCTTTAGTGGCTGAAAATTTGGTGCTCTCAAAATATTCTGGCACTATTTTTTCTGCAATTTTTTTTGTGATCAAATGCTAATCAATGCCTGGTGAATAAATTCATTTTGCTCTTCATTTCGATGCTGCCTGAAATATGCATGCTTGTAGAATTCTCATCAAGAGTGAATTTACATTGTTATAAATATATAGCAACAAACAGAGTCTGAACAATGATAAAAGTTATTAAAATGAACATTTAATTATTCCTTAGCACCCCAAGTAAGTGCCAGAATAATAATTCTAATATAATTTTTCTGGATTACAGTAATATAAAAAAAGAATGATAACAGAGCAAAGAATGATAACAGAATATGAACATTTTTTTTTTTCAGTGTGTATCTGTGTATTATAAGGCTGCAGTCGTTTCATAATAACAACTATAATTTCCTTCTGTGGCTGCAGTATTGTGCTCATACTGAGCCTAGTTTAAGAATCATAATAGAGAACAGGTGGAATAGAACTCCAGTGTTTTGAAACCCATTATTCTTAGTTTCTTGACATTTATGTTACTAAAGCATAATTTTGAAAATATACAAATACAGCTTTTGCTGTTGCAGCTCAGATTCTGCTCAGGCAGCTAATCTCTGATAATATTGTCAGAGCAGAAAACAAGCTCGTTCTGTCTGCTGTTTTTTTTTGTCCAGTGTAGAATTGTGATTCACAGAAAGCAGTGTGTTCATTCATCTTCCTGATCTGATTAGCCAAAATTGTTCCACAGTGCCTGGAGGAGTGGTATCAATACATCAGAGCAATGTATAGCCCAGACTGTGCACTGAAGGCTTGCTTTGTAGCCAGACCGAGAGAAGATTTGGGATGTATGGGTTTGTAAATGTGAGCTTTGTGAGGGCTGCAGCCAGGCTGTCCCAGCGTGGCCAGGGCAGCTCTGCACAGCCCTGGGGACAGCAGCAGGGTGGCTGCTCACATCTGTCCCCAGGGCTGCTCTGGACGTGCTCCCTTGCAGCTCTCACAGGCACAGGTGAGGCTCAGCTGCACAGAAATAACAGTGCAGCGAAAATTCAGATCCTGCCAAGTGTTTAGTCTGGTGTAGCAAGAGGTGCTGGTGTTTTGAGAAGGTGAATTCCATTTATCTGCATCAAATCTCAGGTGGGAACTCAGCAGGTAGAATTGTGTGAGTGGGAGTGTTTTACAGGATTAGCTATTGCCCCACGGATAAGACTCTAAATGTAAATCCAGACACTGACATTCTGATTTTATATAAAGAATTATTTGTGTTTCAGGATGAATTGCTGAGAAATGATTTATCACAGTGAGCTTCCACACACTGAGAGGCATTTTGTTTGAAATGTAGAGTGTCTATGCTTAAAAATTTCAGGGTGGGTTTTGCTTTCAGATCCTAATGGTTATAAATGCCTACAAACTTAAAAATTGTCTATCCAGGTCCACTTTTTTTTCATTGAAATGACTACACTGAGCCATAAAGTCTCATTTAGGTTGGCTATAGGTCATAACTACTGATTTTCCTCCACTCTGGTGCATGCAAAGGAAGTTACATGGGCCAAACACTGAGAAGTTGAATTTTTGTCCTCTGGATGCTCACACGTGGATGTTCTGATGTAATCTGTCACTCCTCATCTCAGCCACAATGCCCAGACAACTGGGATGGGGAGTGACTGTATTAATGTATTGATGGATATATCATTTTCTCTGTGGCCCATTCCTATTCATGCTTCAAAAATTAAATATATGCAGGCTTTCCCTGATGTTTGCACAATACTTAGGGTACCCTGGGCACAGCTGTGAATCATAATAACACTACTAATAAAAAATGTAGGGGAAGGTTCATGGTTCTTTAGTTTGGATGTTTAATTCTTTAAAGGTCACTGAGTTTCAGACAAATGATGGGCGTTTAGCACTCAGGCTGTGTTTAGAGTGTTCTCATCTGGGAACCTCAACAGAACTCTCCAGGATCACTGAAAATGTGAAAAGTCTTGGTCTTTGTATTTTCTCTTCCAGGAGTTACACAGAATTTCATCTCTCACTCCTAAAGACCTGAGAAGAGGGTTTTTTAAAAAAAAAATTCCCTCTAGCAGAGCACATTACTCTTATTCAGAAAGCTGCATTTCAAGTCACGATTCCATGCAAACACTTAAAACCAAGTAAAGACTAAATACAGAATAAAGCTCCTTGTGATAGGATGCAGATCCCTCATTTAGCATGTTTCTCAGGGTGTTTAATTACATCAGTTACAAAAAGACAGATGCTTCAGGGCTTTAGCCTCACAGAAGCGTTAATGAAATATGGAACTCAAATTCCCAAGGTGGATTTCTGGTGTTGGTGACTCTTGTGCTTCCCTGTCACCCTCGTTACAGCTGCACCACTACAGTCAAAAATAGACTTTGGTCCTAACCATGTTACACATGAAATCTAAAGGACTAAAAAATCCATTGCCTGTGCAGTGCTGGCAGAAGACAGCCTTTTGTGTAGGTCAGTCTGTACTTAATAGCAACAAAATGCAATTTTCATTCACTGAAAATGAAATGAGAGGCCAGGAAGGGCCTGTCTATTTTTTTTTTTCCAGGCATACAAAGCTCTAAGTGACTTTCTTGGGAGGAGAAAATAACATATGGATGTCAAGTTCAAGACTGATAGCTGTTGAGCAGAAGTGTGGGTCTAAAATCTGCAGTGCTTCACACTTCATGAAATCTTTTCCTTAGCTGGCAGGGAAAATGATGGTTGAAGTCTGTGAAATCTAGAACAGGCTAGATAATGCTATAATGTTTCTGAACAGCAAACAATTAAAAAATGGTTGCTGTGGCGGAATTTTATTAAAACAGCTGCATTTGTGTCCAAATGCTAACCTTTAAAACACACTAGCCTGTTGTATTTTTGCATTAGAAAATTGCAATTTAATAATTGCTTATGTTAGGTAGTTTTTCTTGTCTCATGAGAAAAGGTCGTCCCAAAGAATTTTGAAATTTAAACAGGGTGCTGCTGATGAGGGAAAACCAGTGCTTGAAGAGTGAGGAATGTGCAAGTACATTGTCCAGGCTACAATCACAATAAGTTCTATCCTTTGTTATTTTATTTTCCTTTTCTGAGGTTTTGTTGGGGATTATTTTGGGTGGAGAAGAATGAAATGTGTCTGTGCAATATTTAGACCAGTAAGAAGGGTAACGTCTTTCAAATGAATTCACATTTATGTTATGTAACATAGGTAAGATATGTTATATTTAAATTACAGCAGGAGGTTTTAGGCACTTGAAATTTGGTTTCAGTTTTTCAGATCCCTGCTCAGATTCAGTCAAAGGCAACTCTGAGTTTGATGGTTCAGAGGTTCCAGCTATGAGAATACAGTTGTGTGGCAAGGTGCAGTACTCAAATAAGTGTAAATAACTGTGTCTAATGATTGTTAAGTAATTGTATGGATGCCATGGATCCTGCTCCTCTCCCTGACAGAATTCTACTCTGCCATTAAAGACAGGTGTAGGTAGAGGGTAAATTTTTCTCATGGGAAAAGAATTTAACACTGGATGGGGAGAGTTTTGGGCTGGTCCCTTGGTGCAGAGTGGGTGATGTGGAAATGAAGTGCCCTACAGCCACCCCTGCCTTGCAGTGAGTGCAAAATGTGTATCTCGACTAAAAGCAGATGGAAGTAGTTAGGGGGAAAAAAAAGTAATATTAAATTTATTGCATGTGATTGGTGTTAACTCTTGTACATAAAAGACCTGCTTGACTTTTTATGTATAAAATCGAAAATAAATGATCCTCTAGCACAAGTCTCAATTGTTGCTCTTGCTGTATTTGCTGCATCACATGAGTGGGTGGAATTCTGCCCTTTGAAGGGCCATCACTGCAGTCTCAAAAGCCAAATGTATTTTCAATCAATTGTTGTAGAATCAGTTCCACAAAGCAGTGCCTCAGCTGCTGCAGGCTTGTGCAAAGCCATGAAAGTGTCAACAGATTCCCTTATGAAATCCTGATATACCAGCAGAATTTGGTTTTCACAGATTATTCCATATTTTCTTTGCTCTCCTATTTTAAAAATGCACTTCTCTAATTACTGGCAAAGGTGAACTTGTAATTCTTTGTTTCTGGAGCTGAAAATCAATCTTAATGACAGAAAATGTATGTTTAATGTTCATTGTGTCGTTTCACTTTGTTGTTTGAATTTTGTGAGTTTTTAAAGCACTACTGGATTCAAACTTCATGGGCAGCAGTGAAAGTAATGAAGATCAGTGCACAGCTTTCTTCTTGGGTTTTCTTCTGCCTAAAATTTCTCCTAAAATTTAAAAATATTCATGTTTTTTTACTTAGTAAGCAACAAAATGTAAGCAACAAAATGTAAACTTGAACCTGATTTTTTTTTTTTTTAATACCATGTATAACTTTTGCTTTACCACGGCATGTTGATAGTGCTTGGTGTTTCTTTTTTGGCTCTTATTCTCTGTGATTTTTCAGGAACAGTGTTTGAGTTCCTTTCATTGAAAGTGGAAATTTGTTAGATTTTAATGTGTTCTCAGTACAGAATTTTATTTGTAAATGACTCATTAAGCCTGCACTATAGGAGGACTTAGTAAAATAATATATCCCATATAATAATAACCACATAAAATAAAAATCACATAAGTAATAAGTGTTCTTTTCCCTGCCCTGGAGCTCCAGCAGCTCCATACCTTGCAGCTGATGTGAAGCCATGGTAGAGCTTGGTGAGAATTGGGAACATCTGGGAGAGGAGGGGGATTCACCAGAGTGGGAGCAGAGAAAATCCACTGCAGCAGAGGGTGAGGTTGTGTGAAAAGGTGGCACCTCCCCTGCTGAGGTCACCAGCCCAGTCTGAGCTGAAGGACACTTTGGTTTCTGAAACCACAGCAGAGCATAAACCTCGTGTCCTGGGTTCTCCTACTGGCCATGACCCTTTGTGAGAAGGGGCATATTAACACTCCTCTTGTATAAAATCCAGCTTCATAAATTGAAATACTGGAGAACTTCAATACGTTGTACTAAAAGGGTGGTACAACCTGGTCAAATCAGTTGGGTTCAAATTAACATTATCATAGTCTTTGATAAAGACTCAAACAAAAGGGCTGGAGATTGGGAAAGACAAGGTAACTTTTAATGGACACTAACCTTCTGTAAAACAGTCTTCTTCAGAAAAACCACAAAGAGCTCTGGTGTATCTCTTCTGACTTTACTGTTGTTTTATCTCTGGATGTTGCAGAGAAAGGGACAGAGAAGCTCTGGAGTTCGAAGAAGCAGATTAGTCAGTGCTTAGTGGAAGGAGAATGACCAGAAATAACCAGCTGGTATTTTGCTAGACAGAAGAACTGCAGAGGAAGTGGGATAGTCTGACAGATACCATAAAAATAGGTAGACAAGAGGCATCTGCCTTCCAGGAACTGTTGCAGGATAAGTGGCTTTTGGCACTTGCACCACGAGCTCTCCTTTCTGGAGACATCTCTGAGCCATTTCTGTGCCAGGTGTGATGCTGAGAATGAGTAACATCTACTGCAGAACAGGATCCCTGGCTGAATCCTAAATGGAGTTTTCTCATCAGATATGAGGATTGTTTGTCTTCTGCTATTAAAGATGATGCTTCAAGGAATTGTTAAGTGTAATGTATCTTTTCAATCTATAGAAGTGAAGAAAATACACATCTAGGTGCACCATCCACAGATCACAATCTCTAGTGAAACATTTTAATGGTCAAGGAATGGCAGTATTTCCCCAGGCTCTGGCAATAAAAAATTTAGAAGGAAGAATTATTATTGTTCAGTAGGAGATTGAATAGGATGGAAATGCAGCCTGCAGGGTCAGCTAGGATGCAGAGTTGTGAAGAAAAAAGTGTCTCCATTCTTTCCCATTGTGGTAGGGAATGATAGACAGCTTAAGGCACACTCGAAATGTCAGTGTTAAATTCCCATTTAGTGGAGTGTTGCTAACAGGCCCATGGAAAGCACAGGGCAGAGCCAAGGACCCAGCACCAGACCTGGCCAGCACCACGACAGCCAGAGACAAACTGATGGTGATTGCAGGGGTGGCAGATCACTTCCTAAAGACACAGCTCAGGGGCTGTGAGAAAACTGCTCAGCAGCTCGAGACAGCCTGAACAGCTCTGGTTTATGGGATCAATTTACATGTGTGCTGGAGCGTGCTGCCAGGGGTAAGGGAGACAGATGTAAGGCATCAGTCTCAGCTTGTTGTGTAAAGCAGGGCTCTGTGTGTGCCCAGAGGATTATTGTGCACCTCCCAAACTGATAGACATCACTGTTCTGTGACTTGCTGCTGTGGCTGACATGTAGCAGGCTATAGTGTCTAACTATGTGGAACTAATAGTACCCAAAAGAGCCAATTCATCTGCTCATTTTGGTGGCACATTAAAAAGTAATAGTAAACTGTGACTCCTTTTCATTTAGTGGGACTCGATATTTCTGTGTGTAATTGCCTGCAACAAGTAAAGGAGAGATTCTTTAGTAATCCTCTCCAGCCATGAAAAAATAAGCCAGCAAATTAAATTATTAAGATTTTTAGTTTAAGAGGTAGAAATCATAGTTATGTGCCCTTTACCATATGAGTTCTGATTGTGGGAAAGCCGTAGTTCCTGCCAGTGAATGTGTCAGAAAACCAAACCCACAAAAACCTGATACTGAGAAGTGGGCAGGAAAAGGATTCAATTTTTGTACTTTGGGTCCTACCACTTGAGCAAACCCTACTCAAAGTGAAATTTCCTGTTACTCTCCCACTAAGAGATACTCATGGGGTTGTTGTGTGTACATTTGCCTGCTGAGAAACATCTGGTGGATGAAAACAAGACTGTGATTTAAGGGATAATGCTGCAAGTGATGTTTAATGGCTTATGGAATCTTTAGACTTGAAATCACCTGAATACACTTAATGTAATTTATAGGGACATATCTTCAGCTGGAGGCCATAAATTTGTTGACTCCCATGGGTTTATTTCAATTTGAAACAAATAAGCATCAGTCTCTAAAGTGTATGGCAAATGATAGTACGAACTTGTACTAAATGAGGTGTTTTCAGACTTACATCTCTGTTTAGCATTTCCTTGCTGTTTCGGTAGTAACTCGTTTCTCACTTTTGTGAGGAAATATTTGCTTAAGGCCGTCTGTCTGAACTCTTACAAGCATTTTTAAACACTGGGGAAAAAAGGTGAATTAACAGCAACTCAGATCCTGCTAAGTTCACAGAAGCTGGGCCAAGAATATGCTCCAGGGACTGCTAATCCTGGGCATAGCCCAAGCTTTCTTTGTGGCTTTGGGAAAATGATGTTACTGCCATAAGCTTGTTCTCCATCTGCACACATCAGGCTTTGATAAATGAAAAGGTGGCTGATTTTTCTGCCAAAACCTGGAGTGCTTTGCTATATAGTAGCTGACACGTTTATATGCACCCTAAGTCTTTCAGAGTGACAACATGCTCTGAATTTTGTATGTGCAGTTGTAGGAAGGCATTGCTGGCTGCTCCATCTCAGTATTAGACCTACTGATTTGTGGGATAATTTCTGTAGTTTGTTGTGGTTTAACTTGTGAAAGCTATTTCAAAATCACAGAAGTTCTACTGCTGTAATGCACTGAATGCATTTAGAGGTGTTTGACTTCTTGTTGCCTGTGCAGTGGTAACTTCACAGCTGAGTGATGTATTTTGGGTGGTGTGGTGCTACTCCTGATGTATTTTGGTGATGCAGTTGGCCCAGTTATTGATGAGCTAATTTGGAGACAAGCTGGAGCAAGAGGAGAGGGTTGGGCAGTTGTGTGGAGTGGTGGCTGTTGGTGGAAAAGCTTCACTTTGTGCAGAGCCTCTCAAGGTCCCTGAAGTACTGAGGGGCTTGAATCTTCTTTTTTTTTTTCCTGCTTTCTCTTTCTTCTCCCTTTCACAGATGATAGAGAAAGGTAAATGTTATTAACATTAGTTTTTCAGTGCTGGCAAGCTTATGTTTGTTCTCTTTCTTTGAGTAACCATTTTCATTGGTCAGGTAGAGAGGTTGGAAAGGATTTTTACAACTTGAAACTGCTCTCAAATGAGTACCACTGAGAAATAAAAAGGACAGGAGAATGGTAGGAAATAACTTGCCTTGAGTTCTAAGTGCATGAAGTTCTTGAGATCAAGGAGAAAATCCTTACAGAGGATGGCAGTGAAAAAATGGGAAAGTATCTTTGAGCAGCAAGTAAATGGCTTTAACTATTGACAGTTGTCAGGAACACTTTAGTGAGGCTTTGGCTCTCAAGGAAGATCCCATTATTTTAGGTGTCTGTTTGACCTGATGTTCAGTATAACTTTTCATGTCTGATGTTATTTTTTGCAGGGCTCTGCTAGGTTTGTTGCATGTACTTTCTCTCTTTTTGGGAAAAACTGAGCCAGAGGTTTTTGTAACAAAGCTCAGCAGTCCCAAGTTCAAAAGTAAGGTTTGAAAGCTGCATAAAAAGTGCAGTTGGATTCCATGAGGTTACCAAATGTTTTCCTCTTTTTTCTTTTCTACTTTGCTTCTTCTTCTTTTTTTTTTTTTTTTGATTTTGTCAAGAGTTGAACAGACATGTAGGGTTTGACTGGCTCAGGTGTGGCAGTCTAAAACTAGGTAAGTTACATCATTCACAGAATATATAGGCAGGCTGATCACTGCATTTCCTACTCTGTAAGAATCTGCTGGTAATTCGTAACTGAGCTGGGAATGTTTTTCAGGGCATGACACAGGGAAGTGGAATGGGAGTCTAATGGAACAGAATAGGTACAGCATGTATGTCCCTGGAGATTATGTGTTGGAGGATGCCTTCCTAGCCCTTCTAGCTGAAAAAACAAGCAAAAATCCATTTATGAAGGCTAAGGAAATGTGCCAACATGAGCACTGTCAAGCAGAATGGTTTTCAGAGGTGGCTGGAAGTTTGTATTCACCTATTATAGAATGGAGAAGTCAGTCCTTCCATGTTGTCTTAGAACCATAATAAACAGCTTTCTGCATATGAAATTTCATTTTATGCCTCCCCCTGGTGTGTTTAGAGCTCACTGTGAAATAAATGCTGTTCTGCAGTGCCCGTGAGGCACACTGGAGTTTAGTGAGTTGGTGATTTGTTACCCTGGCTGGTACTGGGCACATTTTCTGCATAGGCTTCCTGCTGCAATGCAGGTTTCTGCTGAGCAGTAAAATACCTTGCTAAATTGTGCTTCTGCAAAAAAAGACCAAGTCAAAATAATAAGCCAACTTCTTTAGTACAGGAGAAAAGGCTTGCTAAATATGGTGTGACTTAAGACAGCACAAAAAAACACCCCAAATGCTGGGTTAAGTTTGTTAAAAAAATTAAGATAATGCTTATCACTGATGAAATCAATTTTTCATGACCAAATGCAGCTCGCTTGTTTAAAGTATATATTCCTGTGATGGTCTGTTATTTTCTGAGCCTGTTGGACTTGTTATTCCAGTGCCTGGCATGGAGAGGAACTTCAGGCAGATAATTTGAGGAAGAACTACTTAAGGATTGTTGTCCTGCCTTATCTTTACAGCTACTGCAGCCTTGTGTTGCATTGGAGGATGTAGGTGCAAAGTAGGGAAGACATCCAGAGGAGCAGGAGATTGTGTGCTAACAGTGCCTCTGTTGGATCTGCAGTTAATCCTGGGAAATTTTCAGTGTCCTGTGTGTCACAAAGTCCTATTGTCAAATCTTTGAACCAGACTTCATGTTAAGAGCTGCTTTCAGTCCCAGCGTCTTTGCTGTTCTTGTGTGCACTGGCAAAGCTCGGTGTCCCTGGCATGAGGAAAAGCCAAAGGGTTTTTTAATCATTGGATGACTTGGGTGCTTTTAGAAGTGGGAATGATTTTGATGCTTGATTTCCCTTTGTATATTCTTGGTTTTCATATCCTACTGCATAGAGGTGAGCACAATCAGCCTTTCTTTTAACAGCAGCCCTAAAAATGTGGCTGGGCCTGAGGATTCCGTGACTTTCATATAACTGGAGAAAGCTGACATAATCCCAGTTGGAAGGAAGAGATGGAATCTGGTGATGTCAGTGCTAAACACAAGTGGAAACAGACTCTGTAAGTGGATCATCCAGGGTAAAACCCATCAAACCTGGCAGCAAACCCCTTCACAAGCAGGGAGGTGATATTCTGTCATCCTGCCCTACATAGTAGAGGACACGTGGGAAAACAGATTGCATGACTGGGTTGCAAAGAAGCTGCAGGGTAAAAAATTGCTTTGGAAATCTAATACAGATGTACAAACACAAGCATGCAGATTCTGGGGTTTAAAGCAAGGGTACAAACTATGGGTCTTGCTAAGTACTCTGTAATAAGGAATTGCTTTGAGGGGATCTGGTGCTCCTAAAAGCATTGCTCAGTTCCAGGCCAAGGAAGCTCTCAGGAGAGGGACAGGGTTATAAAGCCAGGCTTGCACTACAATCAGTCCCCTTGCTGCTTGGCACAGGGGCAACAGTGCTTGTGGCAAATAAGGATACAGTACTGGTTTTATTCAGAAAGGGTGTCCTACATTATCAGTTTTTGTAGTATTCAGAAATCTTTGGAGAAAATAAACCTTTGAAGGTAAAGAATTGAGTTTTCTGGAGCTTCTGGCATTCAGCTCTGTTTTGTTTGTTTGTTTTAATGTCTCTGTTTTAATTTAAGTAGGTTATCCAGGCAAAGCAGAGGTCACAGGAGGAGCTGACCTCTGCTTGCAATGGATCAATGTAACTGTCCTGCAGGTGATACATTTTGCAGTTAGTGTAAGAACTGAGATTGCTGCCTGTCCTTTGCAGGCAGTTCCACAGTTACAAAGCAGTTTCATTCCCAAAAGCAGCAGATTTGATCTTCAGTTTAATGTGTCCATCTCTGTGGTCCAATTAGGAAATGTGCTTCCCCTTTCATGGTGGCCTGGGCTGCACATCTGCTGGCAGATAGAACTGCAAAAACCTTAGTTACTACACAGTGCAAAGACACCTTTTAGACCTAAGCATTTACAATCTGATTTCTCATCTCTAACTTTGTGTGTATATACAATGATTTCACCAGGTTAGGTAAGGTGCAGGGAAGTTATTAAAATGTATCCCATTAGTGATGCTGTGTAGCTCTCCTGCTCACAGAATGTATCTCCCCTGATTTCACTTCTGTAACTTCAATCAGAA
The DNA here is from genome assembly GCA_025920805.1 of Petroica traversi. NCBI lineage: Eukaryota > Metazoa > Chordata > Aves > Passeriformes > Petroicidae > Petroica > Petroica traversi. The sequence goes on from JAHLSL010000051.1 coordinate 5,429,906, forward strand.
TTGATTTTTGCCTTTCTTGTGCTACTGTGTCTGTCTTGTGATGCTGATGAAATTAAGATAAGGAATGTCAAGACCCTGGGTCAGCAGAAGATGTTGATAAAGGGATTCTGTTTGGGAAATGCTTGGTATTCATTATCTTCACTACAATCAATAGAAATCCTTTGACTTAGGACAACATCAATAGCTGGGAAGAATTTGACATGCAAAAAAGTGCATGGCTTTAGGAAAATCTGAATTAAGTTTCCAGTTCTAGTGCTGGTAGGGAACTTTAACTTTTCTGTCACCATGTTGCACTTGGATTTTGAGGGCTGCACTTAGTTTTAGTAATTCTGATTTTTATTTACAGTACTTAGGAATGCCCTCGGCATATCCTTGTGCTCCTTGGATAAATTTTCATAGGCTTTCTGAAAATCTAAGCCCAGAAATCCATCTGATTCCTGCTTTGAGTGGCAGCAGTACAGGGGTATGGTAATCCTGATTTCCTTCTTACTCCACGCAAACTTTTGTCTATTTAAAAGATGGAAAGAAGAAAGTTTGGGCATTGGGAGTTATTAATCTTCCCAAACTCTCATTCAGCACCTTTGGCAAGGGCTGCCCTGCTCTGTGTTCATTCCAGAGCAGCTGAGATCCTGAGTCACACGGAAAAGCTCGCACGGAGTGTTTGCTCCAGTGCTGTGCCCACTAACACAGACACTGGGGAGGGATGCAGAACATCCTGTGACTTTGCTGTTTTGTGAAATGGTGATTAAATCTGAGCTGCCTTAGAAAATAACCAAGTGATTCATAAAGCTGCATGGAGCACATGCTGGATTGGGAGATTAGGAAAAATGGCAGAGGTGGCTGCTTTGAGCAACTATCAAGTTTCTGACTCAAAAATTAATTGACCATTTCTTTGCTTTCTTCCCTGATTTGCTTGGATTATGGAAAGAGAGAATTTAGTTTTAAGGGTTAGGAAAGCAACAGAACCTGGAGACATGAATTCTTTATGAACTTCCATTATTTTCCATCAAATGAAACCATTTTTCAAGTAGGAAAGTTTCTTAGCTTTTTTTTTTTTTTTTTTTTTAATTTTTAAAAGTTCTATTGTGATGGTAGATGATTTATCAAACAGATCAAGAATATTAGGCAACCACCTCTCTTCTGTGTTCACTGTAGAAGTAGTGATGCAGTATTTCAGGATTTACTGATGTTGTGTCACATGGTTAGTTGCCTTTAGCAGGAGTTAGGGAAGTCTTGACTGCAGTAAACTTCAATGCAATACCTTTGAATGGCTTTCAGTCCCTAGCATCTGAATAGCCTGTCATCCTAAAAAATCAAATTATTGTCTCCAGAAGTACTTGAGAAAGCAATTGTTTTGTAATTGAGGTTTAGGATTGAAAAGGCAAGGTAGGAGAGGGAGAAGCAGTTGTATCCTGGAAAAGAACATTACCCTAAATGCTGTTTGTTGAGTGAGAGGGAGATTGAGGGCCCTAAGAAAGCCAGAAATTGTGTTTGCCTGTACTTCAGCCTCTGGAGGAGTAAACAAGTAGCTCCTGCTCTTCTTTTCCTGATGGAGAGAAGGAGAACACAGATGCAGCCCAAATTCCAGTTTCCTGTTGAGGTGCTTGTGAGGAGTGTTTTTGCAACAAATTTCCTTGGGAAGCACAGTGTTGGTTTGAAACACATTTCACTAGAACCAAAGATGAAGAAATGGTTGTGCAGCTGAGAAGTATTTTAATGAATTACTGACAAATATTTGCATATTGTTGGTATCTGACCTGCAGCCTGACTTGGGCACGTGCTGGGTTTCCATGTGTAACAACACTGTAATTATCAGAAAGAGAGCAGAGCATGCTAATTGTCCTCATGGGTGCTTCCAGTAATAAATATAATTGAGTTCACTGAAGAACAGTCCTAAATGTGCATTGATTTTTGAAAAGAGAAAGAAATAGCAAAATTATTTCCAATTAAATATTTATTTTATTAGTGCAGGAGTTCAGGAGGAATCTTATGAATTTACCACCCTGCTTTGAAGCAATCTACTGGGGGAAATTGTAATTTTAAAAATTGCACCACGAGTTAAATTTATACCAACTCAAAACACCAAACTGTTTTAGCAAGCTCTATGCTGTATAAATGAATAGATTAAAGCTGTGTTTGTGTCAGAACCTGGAGGTGCTACCACTGTGGAGTTCTACTCCAGCAGCTTTCACACGTCACGTGGCAGCTGGGGAGGATGCATTGCTATTAAACCAGCAAAGCTATCAAAGAAAGGCCCTCTGAGGCATCTGATCTGTTTCATCTGATAATTAAATGATAATTGTGCGCTCAGCCATTCTAGTGTAAAAGTTTGTTTAAGGCAGTGTTGGAAATGAAGATCTTACGCAGAGTTAGAGACTTTTTGGGGGGTACTCTCTGCTTTTTTTGATCCCTAAAACTGAGTGTATCAATAAAAAACATTCATGGATCTAGAATAACAAAGACCACTGAAAGAAATATCAACAAAAACACTATAAATTTTAATTTAAAAATTCCATGCTTTAAAGCATCTTGTGGCTTTAAATGGGAAATGATTTTCTAACCAAATCAAAAGCTTACTGTGGAGTTCCATACCAAGAAAAGTATGTGAAACATCTTTCCTGCATAAATATTGGAGCTAGGAGGTCTAGTGTGCAAGGACTGAAAGCCCTCCTCACTGAAAAATATTTTATAACTTTGATACTAAGTGTGTGCTGTGTAAAATCTATATATCCAAGAACAGACCCTATTTCCCCTCCTGCAATATGAGAATGTTTCCCTCTATAGTGAATTCTGTCTCCCAGATTCAGTATTTTTGTTGAACTGTTTTGTTAGCCTAAGTTTTTCATAGTTTTTCCTAATACTGACCTTTTATCCTCACCATCTACATTTATGTAAGTAGTCATTGAAGACCAGTTAAACATTGGAATGGTTGCACTGTGAGCTTCACTATTGACTTCATAACGTGAGCTTTTCTGGTTCTGATTTTGCAAGTTGAAAACATTTGGAGGAACTCAAAAATCTCACTTATATTTTTGGTAGCTAATATTTTGCCTAAGGGGAACAGCTCTTTCCAACTTATGCAGTGATTATTTCTTATCCTGGAATGGTGCCTTCTGATGTCTTCGCATTTGGAAGTACAAGTGATATTCGGTATAAATTATTCAGTGTTCTTGAAATATCATTTATAACATAATACAGTATAGTCTTACTGGTGGCTGCAAGATACACTCTGTCTATGGGGTTATTTTGTGCAGGCCTGGGCTAAAAGGACTGAAGAGAGTAATGAAACAGCAAATGGCATGGGGACAGGTCCTTCCTTGGAGCAGTTCTTTGGTTTCCTGCTTATTTTATCCTTTGAACAGTCACCATTCCCTCTTCTTAAAACAGTGGCCCCTCTCTCAGCTGGGTGGCAAAGGAGAAGGTTCAAAGCTTCACTGAGAGAAAGAAACTTTCTCAGTGGCTCTGCTGAGGTGATCACATGCTTTATTTAGATTTGCAGTCAAATGCATTTCAGCTCTTTCCATGTGTTTGCTTGTGAAGGTCTCACAGAAATTGCACAGAAAGAGGTGTTTGGCTCGTTTTCTGTGTCCTCGAGGAGTCTTGCAGAAGTTTGGTTTCAAGCACTGTTTCTCCAGACACGTCTTCAGCAAATCCCAGAAATTAGTGACAGTATCTGCAGCTCTTGCCTTTTACAGAATAATCTGCTTTGAAAAAAGGAACCTCTGGAAGTTATTGATCAGTGTGTGTGCTGTTTCTGAAGTAGATATGAATTCAAACTTAAGCAATGGACTTTGATATAATCAATCTGGCATGAGGAACCCGAGTACCTTTCAGCATTTGCTCTTCTAATGCATTTACAGGCTTAAAAATCTGATGCTTAGGCAGTCCTTAGACTTTTGGGATACAATTTCAGCATCACAACCATCGGAGATCTTTTGATAGCTGGGGTTGATATATTTTGCTGATGGGATAGTGCTGGGTAGTCCATGTATATTGAATTGCCCTATTATCATTAGTGGGTTCTGCAGAGAAACACAAAGTCCACAAATACAAATCATAAAAGTCAATATAATCATTTCAGTGAGGCTCATTTAACCTTGTTTAATATAGAAGAATCACTTATAAAGGGTTATGGGGTATTTAATTTATGGTTTGGTGCTTTGTTTTGCTTGGAAGAGGCTGCTCTTTGGAAGCATGAACACATTTTCTGCCACAAAAACATTTAGGGCTAATAACTGGACATCATCCTTTGCTAATTCTCAAAAGTCAGATATAATAGACAGTTTTGTTGGGCTTTGCTGTGTCTACTCGGGCTGCATGCAGTGTGGTTAACTGGACTTAGGACACCCCACAACCCAAAACCTGCAGGGTTTTCTCTCCCTCACTTCACTCACCATCCTCACCCCAGTTTCAGCATCCTGTGGTAATCACGAGTGCCCTGGCCCAGGCAAAGCTCACTGTAGGAGTTGGTAACATTTCCCATCTACTCATTCTCCTGAAAGCTGACAACTGAGATGTCTCTCCTGGGCAGAGGAGAAGATGGATTTTGTAGGATCCACTGCCTCTCCTCCCTCCTGCCAAGGGTTTGCTTTTGGATCAGGGTAAAACCCTATGACCCATGTATTGTACACCTCATGTGCTCAGATTCACCAAGGGTATGACAAAAAAAATGAAATTTTTCTGTCTGTGGCTTATCAGAAACCTTTTAGCTTTTTATTTAGCTGTTTACCCTAACAGTATTTTAATTTTTAATTTGGCACACCTGAGCAATCAATATCATTAAAATGCATTTTACAGAGAAGCTACAGAGTGATTTACTCAGAAGATGCAGAGCACAGACAGGAGATAATTGTCCCTTGCTTATATAAAACTCACATTCTAAGCACCAAGTATAATGACAATAAGAAATCCCTGAATTTGCAGTTGCAGCTATTAATCTTTCTTAATGAATGTAGGGGGTTTTATACCTTAGTTATGCAGAAACTGTTTTCAGATGGGAAGATTCTGAATTATTCATGTTCCAGTCATGCATTCACACATATGTGTCCCCTGAGATACCAGTGCTGTGTATTCTACTGTTTGTTGTTTTTTTGGTTGATTTTGTCAATATTTTGTGGGGAGACTGGCAATTAGTAAATCAGTGTAACAGAAAACTGCTCTCATAATGGCAGACATGGAAAAGATAAGTAATTTGACTCACTGGAGAGGATTATGTTTAAAATGTATTTGGATTTTATTTTTTTCTACTTATTTTTTATCTCCCTGCTAATTTCATTCTTGTTATCTTTTAAATAAAATCATCAGTAATAGGATTACAGATCCATTGAAATCCATCTCTGCAGACTGCATGATGGCTGTTGCTATGCAAAACTGATGTTGTCTCAAACTGAGAAGATTCCAAAGATTCTTGGTGGTACATTGTACTTAAAAAGCACTTTTCTTAATGATGACTCCTTCAAAGGTTAGTTGTTTATTTATTAGAGAATGGGCTCTCCCCCAGACGTTGTAAAGTACTCTATAAATAGGGCACAGAAATACAAATACCTTTAAATAGTTTGCATGCATAGTGATTTCCAGCAATCCAAAGATAACCTGGATTTCTGTGCATATTTGGAGAGCACAGCTGTGCTGACTGGAAATGCTGTCTGCCCTGGAGCTCTCCCTCTATTTTGTGGCCCACCAAGGAATTGTTATTCGGGGACATACAAAATTATTTAGGGTAATTAGTCAGGCAATAGTGACTTTTGGGTTTCTTCCAGCAGTGACACTTCATTTGAATGCTGGTTTCAGGGACAAGCTGCTCTGGTAACGTGGATTAAATCAAACAGGGATCAAAGTGGTTCACTGATTTATTGATGGCATGTAATTAGCTGGCAATCAGTAAATTGTACATTAAAGATCAACGCCAGCAGTGCAGTGGATAAACCACAATATTAGACACTTGTAAAATATCTGTTTGCAGATATTTTATTGCATTTTTTGCAGATATTGGGTGCATCAAACACCCTAGAACCCTTGTATAACTAACCCTGATCTCCCCAAGGTTATATGTGCACCCCCATCCCTTCATGACAGAAACAGAGAGTTTGGAGCCTTCCCTGGGCATGTGCTGGATGTGCTGCCACCTTCCATGGTGACAGCTGTGGATGTTCTGTGTGTCCTCCAAGGCACATCCCTGGCACTCCCTGAGGTCTCTGAGTGTTCTGGGTCCTACCTGAGGTGTTCCTGGTGTTGTCCCATGGCTTGGAGTGGTGGTTCCACAGGGAGCCTGGCAAGGAGTCCCCTCAGCAGCTCCTGGGCAGGGCTGTGGTGCTGCTGGGGCCTCCAGGCAGTGCCAGGCACACCTTGGATTGCAGCACTTCCCACAGGGTTTGAAAACAAAAGTTTCTTCCTTCTTGCCCTCACTTCATCCTCTTTAGCACAGCCAGATTTGGGCAGACACTTTGTTTCTGTCTTCTCCCCAGTCCTGTAGGGAATACTCAAGTCCTGATGTTTTGTTCTCACAGACAGGGAATGCTGAATGTTCACCCCCTTTCAACTAAGCATTTCAAAGATAGATAGATTTTTCTTATTCTCTCTGTTATGAATTCATGAAGGCAGGCCAAAACTTACTGAGCTGATTTGGCCCTGCAGGGATTGTTATGTTTTGCATTTTGTATCATTCTCTCTGAAGTCACAGAATCAGGCAGGAGCAGAGCTGGAAATGGGACCCCAGAGATCAGATCCCAACTCCTGGCCTAAGTGCTGGAGACATCTTTGCCTTCTTGCCCTGGAATTCCTACCTTCTCCAGCCTACTCGAGTTTTTCTGAAGTTCAAGATAAGTACTTAAGTAATGATGATAATTGATGTTATATCTGTTCCTTATTTGCATTAAAGTCTCCAAGCACTTTTTTCCCTTTCAGAAATAGCTTGAAGTTTAGCAGGTTTCATGTGGATATCTACATGATGAGGGACCTGCAAAAATCTGACTGTAGAAAGAGGATTGTTCCTGGGATTTTCTTCTTTGTGTTGAGGAGTAAGAATTACAGCCTTCAGCATTTCTGGAAACCTTGGAAGGTGTAAGTATTGGCTTAGCTAAAGAGCTGAGTAATTCACTCAGAAAACAGTGAACAGTCTGCAGAGAGGCTTGTTTTTTTTTTTCCCTCTGAGATCTGCCAATGTATGTTATGGAAAAATGGCTAAATGAGGAAACTCATGAAAACATTTCCTCAATTCACACCTCCCACTCAACTGACAGTTCAAAAACTGAGTCAGAAGGGCTGAGAATTGCTCAAAAGTACTGTTGAAATTTGGCAAGGACTTTGGAGCTAGGATTTTATCTCTAATTTGTAGTAAGATACCTACTGCTGTCATCAGCTGCCATAAGTTTGGACCAGTAAAAGTCCTTCACTGAAGATTAATGGTTCCAATTCAATTATTTTTTCTCGCCTCTTATTCAGATTTTTGATATTAGGAACCCTTTGAGGCTCTGTTTTGGCAGAGGAGTAGCAAATGGCTGTTGTGTTGAATTCAGCTTCCTTTACTCACTGCATATTTTAATAAATTGTGTTTAACTGCACTGTCCATGGCTGTTGTTATCTAAAGAATTGAAATACTGCTGGATTGCCCATGCAAAACAAACTATTGGCACTGTGAGCACCAGGAGTCAGTTTTGCTTCAGGGTCTGGGTGTTTTTTGGGCTGATTCTGCCTAACACAGCAATCCCTAGAACAGGACAGCCACCGTGGGGATATGAGGGGCAGCTCCTGATCTCCTGCAGGTGACAAGGACTTAGAGGATGAGGGGAAGGCTGGGGATTTCTCTACCTGGACTTTAGTAACAACACCACCTCTCATATTTTTTGAGAAAAATTATATTTTCAGATTAAGCAACATTATTATATATATTAATTATTTACATTTCTTAATTTGAATTTTTGAAATGTAGTTACCATTTCACACAACGGAGTTGCCTGAATGCATGTGCTACATCTTGAATTGAAACTCTTTCATGGTTGAAATCTGGATTTATTTTCAGCCCAGTTGTGTTAGCCATCTCCATGATGATTTTAGACTGCAAGTTGTTAAATCATATAAAGGTTTGTGTGTACTCTCCAATAGGAGTAGAAAAAAAGTAAGTTTCCAGGAACTTGGTGTGTGCAGAAGTATTTTCAGCAGCAAAACTGATACTACACTGTACCAGAGCAGGATGAGTTCTGTACTCATGCAGAAATTTTACTCTAGTCTTTTGTAAATGTTTTTTTCCTTTAAAGTGTAAAATAGAATCTGTTTGACCATACATGGTTATTCTTTCTGTTTGATTAAACAGAACTGGCAAATGTAAGTGTAGAATTTTAATTCTAGACTCTCTATAGCTTAGCTTTGATTTGAGCAACCTCACTGTTAGAGTTTTATGTCTTGTTTTTGGGAAAGGACTGACTACAATAATACAGTGGTTAGAAACCCACTAGAACATCCAGAATTTATGGGGAGATTTTAATGAGTCTTCCAAAAAACCCTACCTTTGAGGTGAGTATTTAATACATTATAGAAAGTTATGTGTTGCAGTAGACTATAGTGACATGGCTGGTGTTACTAAGTGCATCTGTTTTGCCCACAAACAGATATAAATACAAATTATTTTGGTTGTTGACATTAATATTTATGTTTCAGGGTCTGCATATGTAATAGGAATTCTGCTGGAAAATGAAGTCTGTTCCAGGCTGCTTATTATACATGTGAAGCTTTGTACCCGTTGTTTTATTCCAGTCATTTTAAAAATAGAAATCAAACAGATTTCTTTTTTCCCTAATATGCATATTGGATCTGATACAAGGACTTTTAGACTGCAGACAACTAAAGAACATAAGACTGGAGTACCTTTTATTTCATTATTTTAACTTCAAAACTTAGGTGCTTTACTTCTTCACCAAAGCAATCTCTCAAGGATGTGTGGGCAGTGCTGTGATGTGAACATTTAATCCAGATGTTTCCAAAGTGCTCTAAGAAAGCCATCAGCTCTTGTTGAGCAGATTGTACATGTTTTCCTTTACTTTCTTTCAAATCAAAAATCTTCTAGTTATCTCAGCAAGAGGATGCTATGTACAAGTGCTAGAGAAAAATAATGTGCATTTTCTTGAGTTTACTCAATCTACGGTAACTCGAAACATTAGCACATTACACCAGAAATGTAACATAGGAAGTGTTTATGAATCTATTATAGGTAAGGATTTTACCTTTCCTTAAAATCAGCAAAAGAGGTAGATGCTTTTTATTTTTTTTTTGTTTCCCCACATATAGACACGTACACACCATTTTTTGGTTTGTTTTGTTTTTCTCCAGATTTCCAGCATGTACCCAAGGCACCCAAACTCTCCAACTGCATAAAGCAATGCTTGGCTTTCTCTGAATGTCTCTCTTGACTCCAGTGACCCAAGTTCAAATCCAGTAAGAACTGGAGGCTAAGGAACTGGGATGATGCCTTTGTTAGTTTTTCTGGCTCTGGATTTGCTAGCAGGATGCTTCCACCCTGCTGAAACTTTAAACACACTCGGCTGTGTCTGCTGCTGTCCAACGTGCTGCAAATGCTTGACTCAGCAGCAAACAAGGCTGTGGTCTGCAGCTGCCAGCCCTCATCCATCATTTCTCTGGATATTTGGCTGAGGTATCATTTTGCTGGTCTCTGTTGCATCAAGTCTTGTTGAAGACCTACACGTTGCTGCTGAGATTTTGGGTGTGGGAATCTGGAACAGACCTGGCATTTCTGTGCCTGGGAAATAATGGAGGCTGGGACAGCCAGGAACAGCAACCAGAGCTCTGTGCCATGTTTTGGTTAGCTGGGAGTAGGTGAAGGAAGAAAACTCTGCTGCTGCTAGGATGGTCTGACAGCTCTTGCTGTTTCATCCTTTCTGGCTTCAGATGTTGGATTTGTCACATAAGCTGCAGTTTGGGAGAGATCCACTGGTTATAGATGCAATCTCTGGGTGGATGTGGAGGAACTCAATCCCCAGAACTAAGCAGCTCTTATGTCAGCTGAGTATCCAGCAACTGCAGTTTAATTGTGTGAGGGAAAGAAAGGAAATGAAAGAAAGTCTGTAAGAATGAATAGTTATGACTGCACGGCTTTCTTCAGGCACATACTTTCTGATAGTACCTGTTTGTCACCACATGTCCTGCTCTAATGGAAGCAGTTGTTCAACATTTATTGTTCAGCCCAATTTACCCATGGATTGAGTCCTTTTGATACTTTATTTATGTGGTATTGCAAAAAGCATGTAGGCAGAAAGAGTGTGTAAAAAACGGCCTCCAAATCCTGGAAATACTGATAAAGTTGTAACCTTGCCCAAATACATCAGAATCCTCAAATTTCAATTCATCTGCCACAGAGTTTTGATCATATGCAAAAGTTTACGTGCACTTCCTAGTGACAGTAACCATGTTGTGTGAAAAGGAGTGTCAAAATACATATTATGTATGTAACATGAGCTGTTTTGGCAGAATGAATCCTGTTAGCATCATATGGATATGTCCTCAGTATACCCCACGTTAATACTTTTTAGGACTGGCAGAAAGGGCTGCATGCATTGAAAGCACAAGGCTGCCACAAATAGCATTAGTGAGGAAGTGGCAAATATGCCTTGCTTGAATTTTATGTTAGGATGAAACATTACAGGTAAAGCTGACAGAATAATAGGTTTTTAGTAGGGTAGTTTATGAGGAAAAACTCCCAGCCAAGCAAGTGCTTCTGTTTAGGAAGAGACTGCATGGAAAACTGGCTTCATCTAAAAATTGGTGCTTGGTCATTACAAGTGCAAAAATCCCTCCTGGTCTGCCATTATCTCTGCCAGCAGAGTGAAAAAGAAGGAAATTCCCACAGCTAATAAATTCCCACAGCTGTTAGACACCACACTTACTTTCTGTGTCTGCTTACAAATCTGCCAAGGGGTTCTTTAAACACCCTTTTAAGTGAAATAATCTTATTTTAAAGTAGTTTGTTACACCTGGAATATTGTGGCTGAAGGATTCCAGAGCATCTGTGAGGCATTTCCACGTAACATTCCAGGTTTCTTAGAGAACTATCCCTTCTTTCCTTCCGTCCTCCCTCCCTTCCTTCCTTCCTTCCTTCCTTCCTTCCTTCCTTCCTTCCTTCCT